>PVJC01024386.1:0-25563 GCA_004026665.1 Murina feae
TTTGAAATAAGATAGCTATTAATATATTCTTCTTAGTCATCTCTGGCTGCCAGAACAAAATACCACAGACTGGGCGGCTTCAATGACAGAATTCTTTTGTCACAGTCCTGGAGACTGGAAGGCCCGATCAAGATGCCAGCAGGGCTGTGGTGAGGGAGCTCCCTGGGGGTTGCAGTCACCCCTTTGTTCTGTGTCCTCACTTAGCCTTTTTTTGGTGCCTGGGCCCAGAAAGTGTGCTGTTGGCGGTGTCTCTTCTTACGCAGACACTAATTCTGTTGCACCAGGGCCCTGCTCTTATGACCTCATTTAACCTTAATTAGTTCCTCAGAATCTACAGATATAGCCACACTGGGCTTCAACATAAGAATTTTGGAGGAACACAAACATTCAGTCCATTACATAGTCTATAGTCTCCTTGGAGAAAGATGCATGAGACGTTGTAAGTAAAAGCTACCTGAAACATTTTTCATTTGCATTCAGTGCTATTGGTGTACAAATGACAGGGTTGGAGATGTAGACTCCTTTCTAATATCTCAAAATAATTCTCTTCTCCCCGCCCCCCATTCTTTCTGGGACTTCTTTAGGTGTTTTGTTTGGGTTAGTTGGTATTTAAAAATAAGTCTTACCATCTTTGAATCACTCTGCTTATTCCTGCCATCTCTGTTGTTCATTTTCTAATCATGTTCTCTGCTTTTTATTTTTTTATATTTTAATACATTTTTGTTTCAGAGAAGAAGGAAGAAGAGAGAGAAATAGAAACATCAGTGATGAGAGAGAATCATTGACTGGCTGCCTCCTGCAATGCCTTCCACATGTGCCCTGACCAGGAATCAAACCGTGACCTCCTGGTTCATAGGTCGACACTCAACCACTGATCTACAATGGCTGGGCATTCTCTGCTTTTTAAGATATTTCATTGTTCTATTTTGATGGCTTTTAACTTGGGGGTTTTTTCCTCCTTGTTTGGCTTTTAGGATGTGCATGACAACAAATCCTGAAGACATTATGTGTGACTCTTATAATTTCTTAATATCTTCTTAAATTTACAATGATTCCATATAATCTTAGTGTCAATAATTATTCGTTTTTGGTAGTCTTTTGAATTATTCCACTCATCTAGAATAAAATGTTTATATTTTGAAATTATGTTTAATCAGCTCTCTTTCAACCATTTCTCACTGTACATGTGAAATTTATATTCAACAAGAATTTGGATCATTACATGTGAAAGCGGAATAATAAAGCAGTCGGGCAATTATAGGAATGCAAGAGAATTCTGATCTCTTAGTTTTATCTTTTTAAATGCTGCTAGAGAGTGTGATAGTGTCTCTTGTTAGGTAGCTTATTGCTAAGGTGATATAAATGATCCCCCTTGAAAGGAAAGTCTTTGACATCGATCGGATCAATCATGTTGCATTGTCCCATGATGCCTGCAATAGCACCATTTGGGCAGCAATCACTCTATAGATACATTTTAACTGAGTAACTATGTTGGATCAACAAAATTGAAGGACATCAGAACATGTACTACTTTGGAGAGAAGAAGCATAGATTGCTAGATTTTATAGAACACTATCTGATAGCTTTCAGAGAGTTATTTTGTGGTGGCTTTGCTTATTTCAGATAGGTTCCTCGGTCACTGTGACAGGCGGAGAAGCCAGCAGCATTGCTGAATGGCCCTGCAGTAGAGAAGCCACACTCTGTGGCACTTGGGACAGGCGCCTAACTGCTTGGCAGTGCCTTGCCTGTTGGAGTATCACAGGAGCCAGTGTCTCAACTCCGTGATAGTTACACCTGATAAAGGCTCTGAAAGCATTTTGTCTTGTGACAGGGCCTGGGGAGAGAGGCTGGCCTCAGTTGTTATTTTGCCAAAGGTACATGGGAACCTGCTACTGGCTTGAGAGAGGTGGTAAGATGCTGCAGCTGAGGCTCACAGGACTGTTTCAGTGAATTAAAGTCATTCATCAGAAGGGATTTCTTTATTGATTTATTTTCAGACATTAAATGGCTTCCTATTTCCTGCAGGAGGAACAGCTGAAGTCGCACGAGAGCAAGCTGAAGCAGATTACTACCGAGCTGGCTGAGCACCGCTCATACCCCCCGGACAAGAAGGTGAAGGCCAAGGAGATAGATGAGTACAAACTGAAAGATCACTACCTGGAGTTTGAGGTGTGTTGGGCCCGAGTGTGATAAAAGCCTAGACCTGAGTTCTTTCATGATTCTTCCACGAGGCAATTGTTTTATAGTTCCTATAATAGGGACGTGTGCCTCGCCCTGCTCTAACTTGGGAGCTCAGGCCTGGTCTAGGTCTCGGTGGCTCCTAGTGTTTATGATCCTATTTAAGCATCAAACAACATCAAAGATAACTGTCATTTTATGTGTCTGGTTGGAAGGGCCTGCTGTGAGGAGAGACCGCAGCAGTAGATGGGCATGCTGGGGTGGGCGGCTGCTTTCTATGTTTCTGTGTCTTTCAAGAGAGTTGAGTCAAAAGAAAGCACAGTCGGGAAACAGAGATATAGGGTGGCATGAAGCATCAGCTTTCTCCTGCCTTCAGGCAACACCGATGCTCTTCCTCCCCCACTTAGCCCTTCAGATGGAGACTGGCGATGTGGCACATCCCTGCACATCCATGTGCTATAGCAAAGATTGGGAGGACCCATAAACTCTGGAGTGGTGTTACATTTTAAAGCAAGTTGAAGGCAGTATATTGGTATTCCTTCATCCCTTTGCCTTTTCTGCCTACCCCCTAGACTCACTCCCATCTGGCAACCATCAGTCTGTTCTTCCTATCTATGAGTTTGTTTCTCTTTTGTTTGTTTGTTTCTGTTTAGAGTGCACATATAAATGCCATCATACAGTATTTGTCCTTCTCTGATTTATTTCACTTAGCATAATACCCTCTAGGTTCATCCATGTTGTCACAATGGCAAGTTTTCTTTTTTTTTATGGCTGAGTAGTAATATTCCACTATGTAAATGTACATCTTCTTTATCCACTTGTGTACTGATGGACACTTAGGTTACTTTCACATCTTGGCTGTTGTAAACAACACTGCAGTGAACATAGGGAATGGAATGCATATGTGTTTTCAAATTAGTGTTTTCTGTTTCTTCATATATCCAGGAGGGAATTGCTGGGTCGTATGGTAGTTTTGTTTTTAATTTTTTGAGGAACCTCCATACTGTTTTCCATGTGGCTGCACTGATAGACAGTCCCACCAGCAGTACACAAGGGTTCCCTCTTCTCCATATCCTTGCCAACATTTGTTTATTGATTTCAAAGTCCAAGTCCTTAATCTGAGAGGATTTGGGCTCCTTCTGTCTCTCCACAACATTGGTCTTTCCCCAACAGCGCCCATGACTACCAGTCACATTTCTGCCTGCTCTCTCCAAACATACTTTTATGCCTTGGTTCGTTTACTTTCTTCTGTCCCAAATGCCCTTCCCCTCATCTCCATTTCAGAAAGCCTCTTTATCTTTCAGATGCAGCCCACATCCCTCATGTGAAATGCCTACTCCCAGCTTGCAAGTGGGTTTATTATTCTGTCGTAGTCCCACCACAGCTGGCCTCTGTTCAAGTTTTTTCACTGGCATCTGTAGTGGATTCCATACCTCCCCTGCCCAGGGACCTCTTTGCTCTGTGCTTGCATGTTGAATTGAACAGGATTTCATGGAAGATTAAAAAGTCTTTTCCTGAGTTATAAAATGTTTGTGATAAAATGTGCCCTTGGGTTCACTGTGGACCCGTGTGCTAGTTTTCTTCATAGCAGTCCTTACTGTGGGAGATGAAGATACACTCTTACAGTAAAGTTAAAAGTTTATTCACACAAACTGTTGGAAGCCTTACCAACAAAACACTTGGACAAATATTTTCTAAAAAATAAACAAAACTCTAAGCAGCTCATCTTTCCCTGGGCTTGTTCATTGCTGGGAAAAGGAGTTCTCAAAAAGCAATCATAGTCTTCACACTTCTCGAATGGCTTTCAGCTCGGGGTCTCTTGGTTTCACACTCACTAATTGAATTTCCCAACACCTCCATCCCTGGCTTCCAGCTCTCCTCACCTTGCCTGGTTCCCTTGACGGAAGCCTGAGAGCTGCCCCAGGAGGTGGGGACGGCCACAGGGCATGGAAAGGTTGCCACTGTAGAAGCACTTCCTGCTTTGGAATCTGGTCTCTGAACAGGTAACCCAGCAGGAGCCAGCATTTCCATCTCCTGACATGAACTTTGACCAAGCTTTATGGGGACGAGTCTTGCTTTCATCAAAGTGTTGCATTCCAAAGCCCTCGGCTCGTTAAATCAGACTCCTGTGCTAGTGTCAGGCATGTTGGACTGTCTGTCAGGCTGCCTAACCTGTGTACCAGGAAGGAGGAAGGGTACTTCACTTTATAGATGTTACCTGAAGAGGTTTTTGTAAAAATAATTGCTTTTTAAAACTGCATCGTTAGTTTTCACTCATATAAAATAGTAGTACATCTTGTGGGGGTCCCCTTTGCTGTGGCTGCAGCCACCAGATTCTGCCCTGTGTGTTTGCTGGTGGAGACCCTTTGCTTGGCATTAAGCACCCTGCTGTACAAGCCACATCCCCGAGCAGCTGCTTCCTTCCCTGACAGGGGCGTGGGAGGTGTTGACCATTTTCTTCCTTTGATCACTGCTGTAGCTTCTAGAGCATGAGGAGAGAGCTCAGGACATATTTGTGGGATGAAGGAATAGTACTGAATTATTGTGTGTAAAAGATAACCTCGCCTGGAGTATGCTCTCAGAAACTGAGTAGCTCCCCTGAAAACAAGGCTGAAGGGCAGGCGAGGACAACAGCAGTGCCTGCAGTGCAGTAGGACCCTCAGGGGCACTGACAGCAGGGGAACTGTAACCTGTCTGTGGCCTTGTCACCAAGGAAGGATCCCGGGCAGGAATGAGCTCTCACCCATTCCTGCCATCAGGGCCACCCTGTGGTTCAGAGTCCTTCTTACAGTTTTCACTTCTTCATAAGGAAAAGTGCTCTTCTTTTGTTATTACTAACACATTAAGTAACACATTGGGAGTTGCACCTGACTTTTTGCATTTTAATTATTTATTTCCCAAACAAACAGTTCTTTGTAGTGGCCAGAGTCACAGATCTTTCTATGCCTTAGAAATTCTAAAATAAAAAAGTACCCTGACTGTTAGTAAAAAATTCGAAATTATGGTGAATAGGTAGGTTTCGGCTTTATTTTTAAGTCTACAAAAAGTCCAGAGAGCCAGGAGGCTTCCATCTATCTTAGCCTGAGCCTGTGCGAAAGAGACTCAGAAAGCAGCAATGGGCTACCACTGTCCAAATGCATGCGTCTCTCCTTGTAACTGAAGGGGGCTGTTTTGTTTTTGACTGAACTGATGCCCTCAAGTTATGGCTGTTACTTTTTTAGATGAGTTCACTTGGAGCCTAATCTCACTTTTGAAGGACTTGTTAGGCATCACAAGTCTACATTACATACACCATCATTTCCCAATTTCAAAAAAAAAAATCCAAAATCATTTCATTTCATTATATTAATGTATTTCTACTTTATCCCGCTCCAACTTCACTTGAAAATGTTTGAATTGATCTCCATGTGCATTTGGAAATGTATCCAGATGTGGGCTGGATGGATAGTTTATATGGGATGTAGAATCAACACCTGGGCCCTTAGGGAAACAGTCCCACTAAAGAAATTCCCACAATAGCACTGAAATTGTGCCAAGGATTGGCTAGATGTTTCTTCAGCTTTGGAAGCAACAGCTATTAGAAAGTGAAGATGGTGTTTACTCCAGGATGTTTTTGATGTAACATTTAAGATGTTTTCAGTGGCTTTGTTACTGACAGAAGTAGAATTCACTTCCCTAATGGCTCAGGTGCAGAATAAAGTCCCCTTGGCATAATGGGCTAGAATTCACCTGTGTCCACTCCTGAACTGCAACCTGGAGTAGTATATGCTTATTATGGCTTAAGACAGGGCCCACACCAACCACATGGCTAGGAAACTCAATTTTAGGAACAACAAATGTCCACTGTAACGAAACATAAATGTCTTAGGGCTGAATATTTTAAGTCTAGAAAATCTAGGACATTCTTGAGGCATGAGGCATCTTTTTCTGAATTTCTAATTTTTGGTGGCATGTAAAATGCATGATTCCTTCTGAAACTGACATAGTTGAGAATCAGAACACATTCTGTGCAGCATCATTAGGGAAACTCAAAACAGCTCATCTCTAGAAGTGCACATAATATACATTGCTAGTTGTAAAGCCTCTGTCTTATTGTTGGGTTGTTTGTTGCTGGGTGGGTGGTTGGGTGGTCTTTTTTTTTTATCAAATGCTCTGGTTGTAGTCTTAGCCCTGTTTCCCCAGATTACTCATTTTTTATTTGTCCACATCAGATGAGTGATTTTCACACCATAGACCACTTTTCCTCTCACAGGAGCCCTCCAAGGCTTATCTCAATACAAAGCCAACTGTCACAAGGCAAATCCGCCTCTGAAACAAAACGATCTCGCTGTTAATTTATAAGTGGCTTTGATCATAAAAGCACAGGAATAGCACTTATTACCCTTTTTCTCCCTGGTGAAAGCAAGGGAGAAATTCCATTAACTTACTTAAAGAAGATTAGAAGCAAGTCTCGGTCTTAGCAACTGAATCTAGCCAGGAACCCAGTGCCATCCCCTTTATAGAAAACATCACAAAGTTATTAAATGTCTGGGTCTGAGAAGCTAAGATATTGCAGGTTAATAGAATTCTTGGGGATATTTAAGAATTTTTTTAGGATGCTAAATAGTATAATTATGAGTCAAAAGCTAGAGACCTAAGACACTGGGAGGAGGGTGAGGCCATGTGCAGCCTGGGGGAAGGTCAATTGGGGGGGAAAAAAAGGAGACATATGTACAATTATTTGTAATACTTTAAACAATAAAAAGTTTTTAAAAAGCTAGAGACCTAAGATCAGCAGTTGTCCAAGCTCAAGTCCAGTTAGTAATACAGACATAATTCTTGCATTGCTATTTGGAATTGCATTTGGTAAGATGTGATGAAAGAGGACTAAGAAGCTCTGAATTTTAATCTGTAAATAATGACATGTGTTTTTGAAAGGAGGAGAAGCTTAGCAGTAGGACTCTTGAGTCGCATTTTTAATAAATGATTGAAAAGAGCTAGGGCCATACCCCAGAAGACAGAATAAACAGCCAGTCATATGACTTGAAATGACTCCTGTCCCTAAGTCCCTCCTTATGCCTCCAATGTCTGCTGTGAGGAGGGTCATGGAGCAAGCGCCTATTCCATCTCCTAATTCTAAAAATCCATTTAATATATTGTCCTCGGGTAGAGGACATATCAGATATTAAACTGATAAGAGCAGATACTACACTTGATCTTAGCCAAAAGGCCGAGAAGCAATACCACCGTCCCTGACCCCGCGCCAGGCTTACTGTTACTGCAGCTTTAACATTTGCGGTTACTTGTATGGCATAACAATTAGACTGGTATTGTCTGCAGGCAAAGGGCAAATACTTGAGTAATAAATTCGTTAAGTCGAGAAATGACTCACCTTCGAGTAAGGAGGATTTTTTTGTCTTATTCTTGATGTGTTTATTACATGGTTATCCTCTCTGGGCCTCAATTTAGGGATATCGAATTGAGATGGGATTGGGTGAACTACCTAGAAGGTCCCTTCCAACAATATATGTGTTTTTGAGGAGAGTGACATGTTAACACCAATTAGAATATTAAAGTAACTCACCCTCACACTAAGGGTGTTAAACAGAGGACAAGAATATTTCAATTTGGGAGATGCCAGGGGATCTAGGCCAACACTACCCAATAGAGATACAAGGCAAACCACAGGTATAATTTTAAATTTTCTAGTACCTGCAGCTACATTTAAAAACTTAAAGAGCCCTGACCAGCTTGGCTCAGTGGATAGAGCGTCGGCCTGCGGACTGAAGGGTCTGGGGTTCGATTCCGGTCAAGGGCATATACCTTGGTTTCGGGCACATCCCCAGTAGGGAGTGTGCAGGAGGCAGCTGATCGATGTTTCTCTTTCATTGATGTTTCTCTCTGTCCCTCTCACTTCCTTTCTGTAAAAAATCAATAAAATATATTAAAATAAATAAAAAACTTAAATAAAACTAGTAGAACTAACTGTAATAAGACATTGAGATTTAATACAGTATATCCAAAATAATATTCCAACATGTAATCAGTATAAGATATTAAGATATTTCACACTCATCTTTTCCTGCATTATCCAAAGTTAGCGAACACTTTGCGCTCATGGCGTGTCTCAGTGCAGACTGGCCACGTTTCCCATGCTCCGCAGCCGAATGGAGCTAGGGACTATGCCAGTTGTTTAATATTTTGTTGACTTCTTCTGGGTGGAAATACAATAAAGAGGAGTCGCACCTGGTGTGAGTGACATGCTCACCTGTGGCCTCCTAGCTTCTTCCTCTCAGTAACTTGTGAACAGGGGGACCTACATTTCCCTCACCAAGGGAGTTCCCAGGTAAACAATGAGTAGCCATTTTCCAGCTCCCTTAGACTTTGTGGTACAAGACCCGCCCCTACCTGTTAGTTTACTGCCAAATGCTTTCCTGCGCCAACTCTGGAATCAGAACAATGAAAGGGGTAGCCTTATTGGTGTGTTGGGGTTTTTCTGTTTGTTTTTTGTTTTGGGTGGGTTTTTTTTAACAAGAGTATTCGTCTCTCTCTAAACTACATTAGGTTTCTTCTTACTATTTTCTCAAAGGATCTGTATGCTTTTGATCTAAGAGTTTTAAAAACTTTGTTTGCTTAAGTACCTGATCTGAGATGAAGGCTTTTGGTGGGCAGCAGACTCTTGAGGTTCTTTGGGGCTTTCTAGTTCAGAATTGCTCGGTAGACGCATAATGCAAACTTAAAATGTTTTCAGAAATGTTTTCTGAAAATATTAGACCAAAAAAATCATCATATGCAAGCCAAGTGATATTTGCTGTGAGAACACCCAGAGCAGCATTCATGGGAAGACCAGGAACTGGTTCCCCTGTGTCATACAGTCTTTCTGCAGGAGCATTCGACAGCTTGTTTACTTATGTTCCTCCTTGAGACATGCATTTGGGAGCAAGGTATATGGAAGGAGACACAATACTGATCGCGCACACACACGGCATTGTGGGGGCGCTTTATAGTAGCTTGCATCCTGAGCTTGCTCTGGCCTTTGACAACATTGTAAAACCCTCCCACGAGGCCACGCTGGGTGGGGCCCTTAGGAAAAGGGTGACCAGAGGCCCCAATTGGTGGGTCTGAACTGAACAATTCATTTCTTAAAGTTTTCACCCAGAAAACAAAATGTGTATCTTTTCTAAGTGAGCTTTGTGGACTTTTAAATTCAGAATTTGGGTTTCCTTTCTTAAAAGAAAAATACCTGGGTACTGAAACAGACTGGTTTTATAGAAATGATTTTGAGAGCCAGAGAAACAAAGAAAAGAATGAGAGGTAGCAGTGTTTAAAAATTACTTCTTGAATCAGGAAGTGCTGTTTTCGGGTGGACCCTGAGGAGGGCAGTAGCAGGACCAGGGTGGAGGGGGGCATCTGTGGCCTGTGAGCTCTGCTTTCTGTCTGGGGCAGTGGATTGGCCTGAGTTATCCTCTGGCAAACATTGGATGCCATAGGGGCAGGGGCTGGGGCTACAGAATGGACACACTGATGCTCTCAAAACATGTCCTACAAGCCCAGTCCTTTTTGTCTGATCATGGCTTTTTGACCTCTTCTGCTTGTATTATTATAAGTGAGTTTTTTATTTTAATTTTTTTTAATTGAAGTCACAGAATTTATTTGGAGAACAATAGAGCCAAAATGTAGAGTGAAACAAAGGCATTGAATCCACGCTTCCTAAGGTTTTCCTGAAAGTCACAAATACAGACCAGGCGAACCTAAATGTGTGTATTTGCTGTATATAGGCAGTGGGTTACACCTCCGCATGCTGCAGACTGATTGGGAAGTAGGAGGGGAAAAGAGGGGAAAAACTTTACATTTTTAGATAAGAACTTATAAGAAACTCTCTTTTGAATATAATTACTTTCATAAGTTAGCAGGTAGTGGTGGGTGAGCCAGCTGATCAAGGAGAAAGTCTATGCAAATCGATTCTGCCACCATCCCCCATAGAACGCAAACACGGTCTTTATTTAAATAAGCAGTTACTTCAAAAGATCCTTCTTGTTTTGTTTGCTTTTTTTATTTTTTTGTTTTTCAGCACAGAGACCTAGGAGCAAAAGATGTTTTGCTATGTATGTGACATTATTAGTTTCTTCCCATTTCATTCTAAGAGGGCCTTTCCCCTGCCCTGGTGAGAACAGGAAATGTCAGGAGGAAATGTATTCAGGATGGGGCTGTGGAGCTGTGAGGTCTGAATGCAGATGGCAGCACGGTGTTACAAGTGGCAGCACAGCTTTATTTTCATTCAGGTGGTTACCGTCGTGTCCATAGCAGAGGTCAAAAGGAGATACTGTTCCGTCAGCTAAAATAAAAAATAGTATGCAGGACTCAAGAGAAAAGAAACTGCTCAGTCAGGTGCATGTACATTTATGTGTGGATGTGATTAAATTTCTTTTCAAATAACATCGATAGGTATGGGGGTTTTTTAAGCAGACAATTAACATTCAACTTAAGCAGCGGCTTGCTTGGCCTTGGATGTGTGTTTTCTCTTCCACCCTAGCTAGCTTCACTACTAGTGGCCAAGGATACATTTGTCTACATGTCTGAGAAGTATTTTTACAAGTAATTGAAAACCAACTTAATAAATTAATATAGCAAAAAATGTAAGGAGGTCACAGAGAAGAGAAAGACATTATTTTAGTAGATAAAGAAACCATTAAACACTGGAATTGTCTTTGGCTCTTGGTCACAGAAGGCTTCATGAAAATAGCAAATCTTAAGAAGGGAATTAAGGCAGAGAGTTTTGTTGAGAGGATGAAACCACAAAAACAATATTCAGATACTTATCTGCAGAGCGTAGCTGCTGGACTGGAATTTGGTAAAATCCCACCTCAAGCTTTTTTTCTGGTAGTGAAATTGGATCAGGCAGCCATCCTGTTAGAAATCTAGTCACAGTGTTGGAGAATTTCTGAGGAAGGACGCTGAGCATACAGCACTGACATTTTTAAGAATTGATCTGAAAATGAATCGGCAAGAGACTAAAACAAAATCTTTAATAACCTGACCAAAGGCAGCAAATTGTCCCTGAGGCACATCTTCTTCTCAAACCCCCAGTGCCCTTCTTAATGAAAGACACACACTTGAAAGGGTTCTGTGATGAAGACGAACGATTTAGGAAAAAGAGTCGATGCCGTATCATTTGTTAGTGCAGTGCCCAAACCACGCCACCTGACCCCAAAGCTAGTCCTATCACTGCCACATGCATCTCACAAACTCACTTCTTATATCCCATCACATTTTTAATCTTATCCGGAGCCATGCTAATTCTTGCATAGTGTGATTACTTTGTGGCATGAAACTACATTCATTAAAAACATTCAGGTGTTTCCATTTCTTCTTACCTTTCTACCTTCTGGTTATGAATAATATTGTCAGAAAAGAGTACAAAACTTTAATGATATTGTTTACTTGTTAGTGTCAGCAGCAGGTTCCTTTCTGTATTAATACTGATGAGGCTGCTACTCTCCAACCCAGGGAGCCTAGAACCTTAGGTTAGTGTTGATGTATTTACCATGTTCCTGGTACATTGCATGTAAATCACACGTAAGAATGATCAGGCCAAGGAATTCAGATATAAATAACCATTGACAGATATTTATCTCTTTAATGAATGCTTTGTTATAAGGTTAAATTTAGAGGCTGCTCTTCATGTATGAATGACATCAAGTTGCTGTCCAAATGAAGATCCAACATAGCCATATACAGTGGCCCAATTTCTCTTTGTTTTTAAGCTGAACATGGAAAATAATATTTGGTCTTCATTTACTGCTACATAAGAGATATTCAGAACACATATATGTTTTGTTAGCCTCAAAAGTATGGTATAAACTACTTTTCTTTCTGTATGGAGACAGAGCCCAGTCTTAAGCACAGCAGCCTGCCCCTCACTCGATGCAGCTGTGCTGGGTTTGCTGTGCGCAGTGTCTCGACAGTCACGGTCAGGTGGATGTGGACGTGGGAGGGTACAGACAAGTCTTTGCTGGGTGATGGCTCATGAGACTCAGTACTGCCTCACAGGGTCAGACCGTGGTGATTTTGTAGAAAACATGGGAATGGTGGTACACTGAAGATTAAGTGTCCCCAGAGATCACTGACTTGGGAACTCATCAAGCATCCACCTCTCCATCTATCTATATTCCCACTGATCGTCGGGGCTTCATGCAAAGCTGTTTCTTTACTCAGAGGCAATATTTGAAGGTGGGAGGGATTTACATATTTTAGATGGGTCTGTAATCCAGGAAGACATGGCTGAAACCAATATCCACTGACTGGTTCTCAAAGATGTTTAAGCTAAAGTATTTTGAAGAGGCATGTAGTTTGGATTCAGAAAATGGTAAAAAGCGAAGCTATGTTAGTGAGTTTCATAGCCTCCGTCCCTGTAAACCACTGTAACTCAGAAATAGAGCACAGCCCCCGGGACGTTCGTGAACCCACTGCAATCTCCCTTACCTTATTTCTCCCAACAATGACCACGCGCCCCTCGTTTTCTGGCCCCCTTCCACCTTAACTTTGTTTTGCCTTTTCTTCTCATCTGACTTATTTTGACTAGAATCTATCAAATCAAGAATCTAAGATCCTTCTGTAATTTGCAATCTGTATAATAGTTCTAAATAGTGGCTCAGAAGCTTTTTCAAAAGTACCAGAGTTAGAGTTAGAGGGCGGGGGGCGGAAATTCTCTGCTATGTTCTTTTCAGTTATTCATACAAAAAGATGCCCAGTGACAAGAGAATCGGGAACTGTTTAGAATGTAATGAATACTCAACAAATCACTGATGGAAAAACTTTGTAGAAGGAGAAAAGTATCAGAAAATAATTCAAAGTTCGGCAGGAAACCCAGAGCTGCTGGAAAGTATTGTGGTCTCAGAGGGGACTAGAAAGTCGAATCCCCATAGACTGATTCCTCCAGTTGAGTTTTGTAGAGTTATAGGGGCCATATTCAAGGCAGGTTCAAGTGACACCTAGGTCATGTGAGGGAAGTTCAAGTGGCTACATGCAGCATGGAGCCATCGGAGCCACCCAGTCACCAAAAATCAGGAAGTTCTAGCTCCTCCCACTTACACCCTTCTTGTAGCTGAGTGTTCAGGAAGCATGATTCCTCCATCTGATGGCCAGTAACTCCAAGTCGCATTCTTTCAGAATGCAGAGCAACTTGAACTAAAGTTCTGTCTTCCTTTCTCATCTGAACGAGTGAATCCATCAGCCCCTGGGGCTGTTGCTCACTTTGGGAATGAAGTCCAGTCTTCGACAGCCAGGCTGCGCTCGGGTAGTCAGTGCACTGGGCGTGCTGCATGCATGCATTTGTGAGCAGTGTGTTGACCGCAGTGTTTCTCTGATTTCCCCTCCAGCAAACCCGGTACGAGACATACATCGGCATTCTGAAAGAAGGAGGCAAGAAGCTCCTGGGCAACAACGGCAGTGAGGCCCCAGGACTGAAGAAGTCGCATTCGAGTCCTTCGCTGAACCCAGATTCATCTCCGGTCACTGCCAAAGTCAAGCGCAACGTGTCCGAGCGGAAAGATCACCGACCTGAAACGCCCAGCATTAAGCAAAAAGTTACTTAGAATCCATCTGCGACCAGGAAAGGGCTGGTCATGGAGCAAAATAGAGTTTTTCAAGATCTTTCTGGTAAATCCGTGAATATATTTAAAAAAACAAAAACAATAGTCTATGACTAAATGGTGCATTAGTAACCTTTTCTATTGTATATTTTTGTTTGTTTCTGTACAGATTGTCTCTTTGCTCTTGATTTCTTTGCTTTGACGATTTTTGCCACTTGATAACTAATGCACCTTTTTGTGAGGGGGAGGGGATCATGATTTCAGATTGAATTGTGTATCACTTCTCCTTTGGTCTTCTCTTGTTTGCACTCTCTCAGTTGTTTTATGTATTCTCAAACCAACTGTTACACTTTTTTTTGTTAAGGTTAAAAAAAATGAATCCATTGTGAACCACTTTACTGGACAAACTTAGTTTAATCAATTCCAGCCAGACTTATCAGCCTTCACATGTGAATCCTTGCCAGTCTCAGAGGTGGCACTGAGCACTCACAGAAGTTCGGGAATTAGGTGCTCCACGCTGACGCGGCTGTGCGGGCACCTCCGCACTTATCTTTGGGGTCTGGCCCTGCCGGAAGCAGGGAAAGGGGTGCGGAGATCTCGGGACTGGAGAACTTATGAAGAGTGCTGGAGTGTTGAGTCCATTTCAGCCAAGCGAGGAAAGAGGAGGTGGGACCTTTTTGCCATTGAAGGTTAAGGAAAGATGACACAAGGTTCATTTTGTTATCTAAAGAAGCATAACAATGATCAACTCTTGGGAGCGGCAGCAGGAGGCACATGTTCACGCTGCAGGAAACTGTTACCTCGCTCCCACGGGGTCTAGACCAGGAATCCAGAGCCATCTCTGTTGTCATCACCCTGTCATCCAGGAGTTTAAACATGTGTAGGCAGCTCTTGTCTCCTGGTTGTAAGAACATCAGGGTCTTAAGCAAAACAAATAAGAGGAACAGGGAGCTGCAGCGTTCCGGCAACGGAATCCTGAGTCTTTAAAGTCCATCTGAGAGTACTAAGTAGTCTGAATGGACTGTGGTTGGAAAAGTGAGGAATCTGCCGGTTGTGTATACCGAGTTACTTAGTTTATTCTTATCTTGGTCTCTTTGATAGTCACTTCTCTTTGCTCCTACTGACTTTCTCCTAAGAATAAAGACTTCATTTTAAATCATTTCTTCCTATCTACTCAAAATCGCTCTGTTGACCCTGAAGTCATAAGCTTGTTTCCATGACGGTTGCTGTGGAATTCAGGGTGATAAAAAGAACATTCTCTTGTATAGGAAGAGATAGGAGTGAAAATTGAGCCCACCGTGAGTTAGAACTTTCTGATGTTGAAACTTTGTGATCCTTAAAGCTGTAATCTCCACAACTTCAGAACTGGAGGAGTCACTTTGAATGCTCTTTTTCCCTCTAGAAAATTGCTCTAGTTCTATTCAGTGTGTTAGTTAGAGGTACTATGACCAAAGAATCGGGGACTCTGCATGCATAGCATGGTTCCAGGGAGTTAGAGGAAGCCTGTTCTTAAACCATGGCCATTTCCAGTGGCATTAAATCACAGGATTATTTATTCACATTCACTTCCTGCCTATATAAATGTTCATAGTTGATGGTGCCCAGAAAACAGAAACTTCTCACTAAGGGTATAGTCGCTTGTTTTGTGATAAGTACTTTGCCACGCCTTTGAAAAACTCACTCTAACCTTCTGTCTTGTGTACATAAAGGCAATGACAATTTATGTTTCAGAACCAAGAAACAAATAGGATAGTTACCAATGTGGCTCGTAGACCTGATTCATTTCTGTAGCTTCTGACTGTGTTCAAGATTCCCACAAGGGAATCATCTTTCTTCCTGGAATCTGAATGATCTGCCTGCTTGTCTTCTGCCTAGTTCTTCATTCTGAGCCAAGGGGAGAGAGAGACCTCGATCTGGTTGTCTCTGAGCTTCAATAACTAAAGGGGGGAGGGGGGAAATCCCTGACTGGCTTGAAGGTCTGCCCACAGTGTGCGTGTGTCTGTGTGCCTGGTGTCCCTGTGCGTTCCACTTGTAGTATTTAATGAACAGAACGATACGGTACCTTGCCGCCGAGCCTGGCGTTCAGAGCAGTTCTGAATCCTCGGCGAGCCCAGCAGGACGTCACTCCCGTTGTGTGAGTCACTGATGTGTCTCCAGGGCCTTCTGCACGTGCTAATATTAATGGGATGAGCAGGGCACTTTTGAGGCTGCGGTATGCCGTGTTTGCATAGCGTATCTTTAAAAACAACCGCAAGGCTATTTGGTGAGCCAAGGGGGGCAGCCTGCCCTGCCATGATGTTGTCCATCTTTAGGGGACAGGCCGTGAACACCTCTTGAGGCCTGTCTGTTGTCAGCGCACCTAGCAGGTCAAGAGTGTATCCTGCAGGAGGAAGCGGCCCCTGGTTTGACGAGATGGTGAGAATCGTGCCCATAGCCAACCACGTTTTCTTTTGTGATAATTTCTTTCCTATGGTGTCTAGTCAGAAGAAATCAAAGACATTCCTTTCATTGCTAACCCAAGCCTCCTGCCTAATTCACGGTACAGGGGAGCTCTCCTCCTCCTCTCCTTCCGAAGGTACACCCCCTTCCCCCCGCTTCCCTCCCATATGTCAGCATGGAGCCCTGAGTCGCTCTCCACATGGTAAGCCATTATTCCTCTTTTACATACATGCACTTCATATTAATTTTCAGTCTAGAAAATCTTGGTAGTCGTCAAAAGACTCTGTGGTCATGCTGTTGCACACTGGAGCCTGGAAGTGGCCCGTGTGTTCAATCTCTGCATGTTTCGGGCTGGTTCCCGCCTCAAGTGCTGACTGTTACAGGGAGGTGCCAGGAATGTCTTGTTAGCGATCAAGACTTGGTTATTCACAGGCAGAGGCCTTGTTTTATTGCCAAGCCATAGATACTGTGTGAAGTGCGCTTTTTTAAAAGCATTCTCTCATTAACTCTTAGCGATGCCTAGTTAAGCCAAGCAATACTTGTGTGCAGTTTAAATCATCTCATTAAAACTAACGTGCGGGAGATTCCCCTGGTGGAACTGGAGTTCCTGGGTAGAGAGTGGCTGCCCGAGGCCCTCCGTGCTTCTCCGACTGTTATCCTAGCTCAAGGCGGGCACTGTTTTCTGATTAAAAGTGATGTGCGGAAGTTCCTTTGGCTGGTTGCCAGGGCCTAGCCGGGCTTGGTCTTTGAGTTTGTATTTCACCTGTGGCCACACCCCGGAACTTCTGAGGCTGGAGAGGAATTGAGACAAGTAGCAGGGAAGGAGGCCCTTTGTGTCCGAAGCACAAAGTTAGGGATTCTCTGCTGGTCCTTGCCCACTGCTCCTCTGCCCTGTGAGGAACCTGGAAGGTGTTCTCAGGTGAGGCAGGCCTTCTGTGGCAGGAGCAAGTCAGAGACAACTGGGAGAAACCGGACCTTAAAGAAGATTCCCCGTTGTCTACAATGAAAACTCTCTTGGATTTGGTTAGTTGTCCTGAAATTTGAATCCTTGGGCATTTTTCCTTCCCGTCATCAATTAAGCTTTTCAAGCCTGAATTTGTAGGGATTTAACTGGCTTTGTCGATGCAAATCTCTGTCATCCGGCTCTGGTGACCCTGTGCAGTGTTCTTTGGTCTCGGCAGTGAACGGTCCCTTCTCCTTTCAGTGGCAGAATTGTTTCCAGGTATAAATCAGAACCTCAGTGGCATCCTAGGGCTTGTGAAAGTGGAGTCTGGCATGAGTAAGAGTGTGATTTGCGGTTTTAGCAGCACCTGCTTTCCTAAGAGCTTCGAAGTCACTGCGACAGAGAAAGACCAGCCCCCTCTGCAGGCAGAGGAGCCCTTGAGCCGACCTTGCCCCAGTGCTCTGGCTGTCTCTCCTCCCAACAGGCCACCATCTGCCTCCCCACCAGCCTCTGGCATCTTGCCATCCAGTCATCCCAAGGACCTTAGAGATCAGTAGTTGACCACAAAATGCTCCCAGCAGGTGAGAGAGAGGTGCTCGGTTACTGCCTCTCCTCTCAGCTTCCCTGTCCATGCCTCCCTCCTACTCGAGGGAGTCCAATGTCATTGCCATTCTCATTTTGTACCTAGAGTATCAAACCCAAGCGGGCAGCCTACTGCTAGGACGGTGCATGCAGGGAGAATGTCCTCATAGGGAGAATGTTGGTAATACTTGAATCTGCATGGCAGTTTGTTGACTTGAATGCAACAGCAAGAAAATATTGCAAGTTACGTAATTGTATATACCATAGGTTTCCTTCCGTCTCTTTGACTCGCCCTGTGTGGAAAATATCCATGTAGATAGTATGTCAGGCATCAAAGAAAATGCTTTCCTGTCACCTGCCAGTGTTGTGTTTGTGGGTATTTATGGCTGTATGTATGTATATGTTATTCATGTGTAGTTGTATATCAGTATATGGTGTATGTACATCCAATTTATTTTTGTCCTTAATAACCAGTGTGATATGAACAGCAAGTAAAAACCTCATAGGATTGAGTATATAATGCAGTTATTGAAAACATATGTAGTGGTACTATTTTATTCAACTTAAAGTCAAATGATATTTTGATTAAAATTTTGAAATAATAAGATTTTATGCTAGAAAATTTCATCTTTGAGCTTTGAATCACCAGGGCAAAAAAAATGACTCGGAACTTTGTGAAACTATTTCAGTGTCCTGTGTACAATACCAAGGGGGGTCACTCATCGTAATTTGAGATTACAGAAAGGGGCGGAAAAACAAAACAAAACAAACAGGCCGTCTTAGGAACTTCAGTATTAAGAGCACTTAAACATTATGTCAAACTGACAGTCTGGGGCTTTTTACAAAATGTGATGCTTTAAAGCACACGTTCTTTATTGTTGTAATGAGTCCAGGAAAATAGAGCTTTCAGGAGAACTAAGTAAGGACCCACCAGCCCTGAATAGGTGCCTGTGTCTGTTCTGTACTGGGTCAAACCCTCTCCTTGTGCCGCATCCTCACTTCTCCCTTTAAAGTGATAGTACACACGCGGACGCGTATCAGGGCTTCCCACGATCGGGTACTGTATTCCAGGCTTGCAGCTGCACAGCTCGCATGTAGTGTCACAGGTAGAAGAATTTTAGGACAGGCTATGGGCCAGGTTAACACTTTAATATTTTTATACTTGGGTCTCTTTCTGCCTCTCCCAAAGAAGAGCCGCTGGCCTTAGTTGTTGAAGCTACTGCTTCTCTGGCAGCGTGTACATAGGAAACTAGAGAGTAAATGTTCCGAGCCAGCATGCTTGGTGTATTCTCAGCTGCATCCGAGTGTGTGTGAGTGAGTGGTTGAGGCCTCGTGCTCTTTTGTCTGATCCTGAATCAGAGAGTTGGGGTGTAGAGTGGAGGCCAAACTTTGGCTCCAGGCTGCAGTCGTGTGTTGGTAGTTAAAACTTGAGCTTTTTAATTCTCTCTACAGTCTTGAATTATTTTTGCAAATCTACCATATTCCTGATTTGTTCTTGACGTGCGGTGACTTGGCTCTGACTGATGAGCAGGGTCTTCGTTCTGCACGAGTGTGTTTCCTTCTAAGAATTACAGTGCTTTGCAGAAATCATACACTAAAGGAGTAGCAACAATATAAAAGCTTCATTTTGGGCCTTAATTAGTTGACATGTTTGGACTTTCAGTATAAAGCCATGTAGGTTAGGAAGCCAAGTAACCTTTGGCATGGATAATAATATCCGCTCTGCAGAGAGTATATGCACATTGATGTTTAATGCCAGTAACATACTTTTTTTAAGCTATAGGAACAAGAGTAATTAGACCAAATTAAAGTCGGGGGTGGGGAGTGTGAGCTGGCCCCCTTCCTTTTATGGGTGGACCTGCATGCGGCCAGTCTTCTGCTCTGAAAGGTTGAGAACCAGTTTACTGTCCTGCCCGGCATGTAGGGGGCAAGGTTCCCACGTCTGGGCCTCTCACCTGTGTACTTACGCTTGCACACATGTACACACAGTGAATGTTTTAAGTCCTACAAACTTAAGACACCCCAGGCCAGAGGATTCTAAAGGTATTGGGCAAGGGGGTGGGAATGGCATCCCAGGAGTGTTTCCCGGGACAGGGAAGAGTCTGTGGCCAAGTGTCTGGCTCTGAGATGCACTGCATTTAACCAGTAAGAGAGGGGATACATGTTGCATCCTTTCTGGCGGACCACCCCACTGAGGCTCGCTTGTCATTCCCAGGAAGCTGCTTTCAACATCCCACAGCAGCCTGGGGAGGTTCCAGAAGGCCGGTGTACCGGTTTCCCGGGCGGCATTGAGGCTGACTCTGGAGATGATTCGAGAAAGAAAGCCACAAAGCACTAACCGTAGGAGTGCTGTGCTGGTCCACCTCCCCTCTGCGCTGACCTGCTGAGGGGAGCACAGGCTGAGGCTTGCTGAACCGCTAAGCACTTTTCATCAGCTCCAATGGGAAGGGACTAGCTAGTGTTCCCCTTTGCAGGGCAGAGAGCTCAGCTCTCACAAATAGTGTTATAAAATAAGCACCTTAACTTCAATTCCTGAAAATGTCGATCGGTGGAGAAAATTTTGGAGTTTCACTTCCTATTTGCCTGTGAGCCCGCCTTGATCAGTCTGTAGACACAAAGTTCAGCGAAGAGCAGCATGGCAGGTCTGAGGCTCCTTGCTCTGGCCCCTGACCCGGGGCCCCCAGAATGGGTAACGTATTCTCTCTGCAGAGAGGAACCCGCCTGGCCTTCCACTCCACGTGGGCTCCCACTGGGCAGCAAGCTTGCCTGGGTTTCACATGCCACTTCCCGGCTGTGGGAATCCAGCATCCTAATGGGCTGACCCTGCTGAGGCAAGACATCAGCCCTGAGAGGGACTGGGGCACTGGGGGGTGAAAGTGAGGGGGCATCTGACAATGGTATAATAATTTCTGGCTGAAGCCATGACACAAGCTGGCACACTGAGCTCTAGCCAAGGATGGGTGATGTCTTTGCTTTTGCACCCAGATTTCTAGAAATGCAAAATGTTTCATTTCTGGGGGAAGGGTCAAGGCACGCTACGCTGACTGCTTAGCCGTCTGCTCAGTCCAGGGGAGAGCTGTGGGGCAAAAACCTAGATGCCTCCCTGCATTCCCGTCTACCTCACGTTTTAGGAGCCATTTCTAGAACAGAAATTACGCAAGTGGAGAACCGATGCTGTCAACCTTGATTACCGCAGGCCGGGCAGGGGGAGGCTGTTGGTGTCTTTAATGGTATGTGTACCTATAGAAAGCGAGCTTTTAACTTGCCAGCCTATCAACTGGATTCCATTCACTGTGGCTCAGGCTAATGGGCAGTAATGGGCAGCATTCCTTCACCTTCAAAGTTTTCTCCACCCACCACTTCAATCCCATCGCAGTGCTGGTGCCATAGCCCCTGCAGATTGTGAATGTGATCAGTGACAAGAAGCAGCCACTCCTTGTCAGCAGCCAGGCCATCAGCATTAGCAGACGGGTGAGCTCACGGTACTGAGTCATGTCCTGGAAGCCTGTTCCTCGTCGCCACCCGCCAGATGGAAGAAACGCATCTCTCAGAAAATTAGGGCATTTGGGGTGGTCACTTTTGGAATGGGACAGTAATTTATGTGGATATTGTTAAAGTGTTTAAAGAATATTTTAAAAATTAAGTTTACATTTTACAATTGCTTTATTTTTATTAAAATAGTTGTATATAAATATTACATTTCACTGTTGTTGAAGTAAACCTAAACCGTGTAGACGAGTGAGTCCCCTGCCATGTATAGAAGCCGTGATATATATATATATATAGTACATTTCTCTATTGTGTAAATGTTCATGAATAGAGCTGTTCCTGTGTTTTTATAAGTTGGGGCTAATTTGTTGTTTTACAACAAAATTTATTGCATTTAAATGGTTTTTATGTAATAGAAATCATGCGAAATAGTGAAGGATTTAAAGTATGTATATGGTATATGTAAATGTACAAACTTTAGCAAGAAATAAATACAACAGATTTCAATCATTTTTGAGAATATTTTCATTTGCTTATTTTAATCACCTAAAATAATAACTTAAAAATTCAAAACAAGCACCAAACACACCCTCTCTTGCATAAAAAAAACAGCAGCAGCCCCACAGTGAGAGAGCTGGCCAGACTAAGTGAGGAAGGTGTTGTGAAAGCCAGATTGCTAACAGACTCACCTCTGTTTCTTTTAAAATGTATTTTTATTGATTTCAGATAGAGGAAGGGAGAGGGAGAGAGAGTTGAAAACATCATTGTTGAGAGAGAATCATCGATAGGCTGCCTCCTGCATGCCCCACCCTGGGATCGAACCATGACCTCCTGGTTCATAAGTCAACACTCAACAGCTGAGCCACACTGGCCGGGCCTGAGTCACCTTTATTGACTTGCATGAAAATTCATGTCTGTGTGAGGATGTTGGTGAGACTGAAAAAGCCTGCTGTCTCCACTGGTGGGACGGTTGGGTGGGGGGGTGATCCTGAGCAGGAGAGGAACAAAACTTTTCGAAGTAATTCAAGAATTCATCTGCATTCCCTTGTACTCCTAATTCTTCTCACCAAGGCACTGGGACCAGAGGGTCATTATTGCCCGCAAATGCTAGTCACTGAGAGATGGTGCCTGTGAGTACATGTCCTTATAACCACACTTAACGGGAAGAGTAACATCTGTGGACTTGGAAAATGGAACAAAAAATTCTATCCTGGTCACTTAACTTCTGAATATTGAGCATGTCCATGTTTGGGCGTTTGGACTTTCCGAAGCAAGGTCGCTGGTTACATCCTCCTAAACATAAATGAAACTGCTGCCTGGAAGGGATCAAAACTTCGAAGTGTAAATTTCAAAGAAAGAAATGGCTTGAGGCAAGGGTGGGTCCCTCAGCACCCCCTTGGCTCCCACAAAAGTTCCCTATTTGGAATGTCAATCTCAAACACAAATCCTCTTATACAAATACTGAATCACTTTACACCTGAAACTAATGTTATATGTCAATTATATTGCAATTTTTTAAAAGATCAAAAATCTTTTATGAATCTTCATTGTCCAGTTGTCTGTCCTCTGGAGCCAGGAACTTTGTGTATCTCATTGTATTCTGTTTGTTTCACAAGTAATAATGATGTTAGAACCAAAGGATCTATATAGGTCATTTTTTATTGATTTTTTTTTGAGAGAGAGAGAAACATCCATTTGTTGTTCCGCTTACTTATGCATTCATCAGTTGATTCTTGTATGTGCCCTGACTGGGACACAGCCCTAACCAACGGAACTACCCCACCAGGGCATATAAATTGATTTTAAAAGATGAACACTCAGAGGAAAACCAGAGCAAATTAAGATATTATAATGAAAAAACTAGCAACTCATAACTAATGTGTCCTTTGTAGATTAATCTGGCCCACAGTACTCTGAGACTTGCCATTGAGACTAATTAGCCACTATGTTTTTATTGGAAAAACCCATAGGCAGTCTGTGTTCATTCTGGGCACCATTTTAGAGTGAATAATAAAGGGAAGCAGCAATTATTGCCACCCAGCCTGGGTCCCCAAGAACAAATCATTCCAGACTACTTTCATTCCCAATTTTGTAAGAGTAGGTAATCAGAAAAATGCAGTAGGCAGCATGCGTGAGCCATGGCAAAGAATTTAACCTGACCGGGAATGCAGTGAGCCTGGGTCCATGGAGGGAACCACCTGGACATCCGTGCAGTCGTCGGCGTGCCACCCGTGGAAGGATGCTCGTGACAGGATGCACCAAGACTGGAGGAGCACTTCCTGTCCCAATGCAGAGCTTGCCTTTTGGCCCCATCTGGTCCACATTTTCATTAATAACTTGACTGAAGCTGCAAAAGATGGGTATGTTGAAAATGTGTACGTTTTAAAGCTGAGAAAGAATGGTGATACTAAATGACAGGATCGGGATTCAAAAAAAATATCATCAGCGGAGAAAGGGCAACGTAACAATCTGAAATGAAAACATGGACAATTGTTACACTTCAGTTACTCAGGAAACAATTACCAAGGTCGGTGGAGGGCCGTGTGTTGCCCAGCACAGCAAGCGGGCGGGAACGAAAGCCGCCAGCTCTAACCCACAGAGCGCGGTTATACCGGGCGAGCGGGCAGCCACCCACATGCGAGTCCGACCCAGACAAGAAAGGGCAGTGAGTGGCGCTGCCCACACTAGTGAGACTGCACCTGCGCAAATGGCCTTGAGATTTGCAAAACACGAGAGTATGCAAGAGCAGCAGCCAGGGTGGCAAAAAAGGTGAGCAATGTAATGAGGGGACCACCGGCAGTCTGTGAAAGGGCGGGACGGTCCACCCACGACTGGATGAGGGAAGCCCGGCTTTCAATGTGCGCAGGCTGCGCCTGTGAAGGGGGGCGCTGAGACCCGCTGTAGCCATCCGAGGGGGAGACACCCCCCCACCCCCCACCCCCCGCAAAAGGAACACGACAGCCCGCAGGAGGGACAGCCTTCGCTCACAGCTGGCGCACAGGCCGGGCCCTGCCCGCCGAGCAGCCCCACGTGGGCTGGCGCACGTGCAGGGGCGAGGGGTGCATTAAGGAACAAGAGGACCTCAAGGGGGTAATGGGACTGCAATAACGTTGATATTCTTCTTTGAAGTCTCTATGGAGCCCTTCAGTGCCCAGCAATGTGCTAGCCACGTGGCAGGATCCTCTGGTTCCGTCGTTAGGATGCAGCACTACCACCACCCCCAACCCTCCCAGCCCCCTACCCCCAACCCCGGTCTGCAGCGAGGAACAGCCTGCGGGGCTCAGGGCTGCCTGTGCGTCCCCGCCACGTGTGCTCTGGCCTCCGCCTTAGCCCCCCTTTGCGCTGTACCTACAATGGGCTCTCTCTACGCTCTTAGAACACCGTTATGGACTGAACGTTCATGTGCCCCCAGAATTCACAGGTGGGAATGTAGCCCCCAGTGTGACCGGGGGTTTCTGGAGGGGGCGGATGGAGGCAGGAGGGCGAGCCGCAGGAGGGGGAGCCACAGGAGGTGCTCCGAGAAGCAGAGGCCCGAGCCTTCCTCCACGGGAGGCCAAGGCGAGAGGCCGGCGGGGAAGAAGGGTCTCTCCGCAGCCCACCCTCCCGGTGGGACTGCAGCCTCCAGACCTGAGAGCGAAGCGTCTGGCGTGTAACAGCGCTCAGTCCGTGGTCCGTGGTTGCAGCAGCAGCCTGAGCGAAGGCCCTCTCGCAGCACCCAGTTCCCTGCTCACCCCACGTGGGCCAGGGGGTGGGGGAGGGGGGGGTCCTCTGTCCTGAGCCTCTGTGTTGGGCATCCCTTCCCTAGCTGACCCCTAGCAACACGGGTGTGAGCTCAGGCCACCTACGCTCCCATTTCTTCCAATCGTCAGCACCTCCCACCCGGGGATTCACAGCCACAGATCCCACGCGCCGCGGGTTGGAAACGGGATTTGCTGTGGGAAGACGCCGCTGGGAAGGTGGAACTGCTGTTCTCCACCTGGTTGGTTGAATCTGCGGATGTGAAACCCAGGGACTTGGAGGCCAGAGGCCGACGGGAAAGTTATGAGTGAGACGTTGCACCAGGATTTTCTGCTGCAGGGGGTCCGCGCCCTGACCCCCGCTGGCTCCAGGGCCAACGAGATTCCCCACCCGGCTCGGAGGTGAATGTTTCTTTCCTGCTCCCTTTCCCCAGTTGGAACAGGCTTCTATCAGGACAGTCGAGTGGGGGACAGTGTTTGTTGCTTTTCCTCGCAGCAGTTTGTGGCTTTTGTCTTGTGGGGACAGGGTCTGGGGTTTGTGCCTTTCCTGTAGCCACTGCCCTTCTCCTCCCCGGGACTGTCTCGGACCTGCCTAGTGTTTTGTGAGGCCCAGGAAGGTGCATGA
>PVJC01024387.1:0-25595 GCA_004026665.1 Murina feae
GGGGTAAGCCACGCCCACCAGCCAATCAGAGTGGCTGTATGCAAATTAGCCCAGCCAAGATGGCAGCGGCGGCCATCTGTTGCCTTCCTGCAGGCCACACGGGTGGGGGGCCGGAGGAGCGACCGCCGCAGCCCCACACCTCCAGGCAGAAAGCAGTCTGGAAGTAGGTCTGTGATCGTGGGGGCTTGGGCACACACGCCTCCGTAAGTGCCCGAGCCTCCGCGATTGATTTCAGGCGGCAGGGCAGCTGGGGCCTGGCGGAGCAGGGCAGCCCAGGCCCCCAGGTTGTCCTGCAGCTGGAAGTAGGTCCGTGATCGTGGGGGCTTGGGCACACATGCCTCCGTGAGTGTCGGAGCCTCCGCAATCGGTTTCAGGCAGCAGGGCAGCCGGGGCCTGGGGGAGCAAGCCAGCCCAGGCCCCCAGGCTGCCCTGCAACTGGAAGTAGATCCGTGATCGCGGGGACTCGGGCACAGAGGTGTGTGTGCCCATGTTCCCGCAATCGATTTCAGGCGGCAGGGCAGCTGGGGCCTGGCGGAGCAAGCCAGCCCAGGCCCCAAGGCTGCCCTGCAGCCTGGAAGTAGATCTGTGATGGGGGGGGAGGGAGGCAGAGGATCCGAGCCAGCTCCGCCCCTGAGTCTGAGGCCTGGAAATCGGTGCGGGGCACGCAGCACACAGGGAGGTGTGCCCTCCGTGTGTGCTGTGTGCCCCAATGGATTCCAGGGTCCCAAACTGTGAGAGAGCACAGGCAGGGATTAAGTACCCTCCCACCCCCTGCCGAGTGCACAAATTTTTGTGCACTGGGCCCCTAGTATAGAATAATTTTTTGTTATGATCCTATTTTTGGAATAGAGTTTAATTAATCACTTTGCATTTTATCTCTTTGCTTATGTGTTTTGTTTCCTCCATGTTAAATGTGATTTCAGCAAGGGAAAGGGCCATATTTCAGCCATTGTATTGACAGCCTGCCTGCCCCTCAACTGCCTCCCCTTCAGGCCTGGTCCCCCTCAACTGCTTGCTCCTGCAGGCTTGGTCCCCACCAACTGCCAGCCCCTGCATCCCTGGGAATATTGTATTCCCAGAAATAAGCTCAGTGCCTAACACAAACAGTCATAGTTAAAAAACACACAGCACACATAGAAATTTATATTCTTGTGTTAGAAACAAGAAAAGGCACAGTTAATATCTTGAGCTTAAGAAATGCTTACTTCTGTTTTCAGCTATAAATAACCTCCATAATTTATTTTTTTAATTTAAAAATTTTTAATTTTTAAATTATAGTTGATATACAATATATTAGTTTCAGGTATACAGCCTAGTGATTAGATATGTATATAACTTTTGAAGTAATTATCTCAAGAAATCTAGTATCCATCTGATACCAATAACATAATCATTATAGTGTTATTGACTATCTAGAGGCCTGGCACACAAAATTCACACGTGAATATGGTCCCTAGGCCCGCCTTGCCCCTCCCTGCCACCCACCCCCAGTTACCCATTTGCCATCAGGTGATTGGAGTCTGACATCTGGGGAAAGGGACCAAGAGGTCAGCCATTCCCACCTGCTCACCAGCACCACTCCTGCTGTGGGTTGCCCTCTGCGTGTGGGGCAACTGGTGGGGTGGGGGCCTTGGCCTGGTGCCACCTGCATCCCCTGCCACCCACCCCTGGTTCCCTATTTACCATTGGGTAATCTAAGCCCACCGGCTGGGGAAAGAGACCGAGAGGTGTTCAATGCACCTCATAGTGACTGGCCGAGCAGTAATTGTGGTCGTTCCACTGTTAGGGTCAGTTTGCATATTATCCTTTTATTATATAGGACTAGAGACCTGATGCAAAAAATTTTTGCACTTGGGGTGGGGGCAGTCCCTCAGCTTGGCCTGTGCCCTCTTGCAGTCTGGGATGCCTCAGGGGATGTCCACCTTCTGGCTTGGGGGATCCCTGATCCCTTGGGATCAGGCCTAAGCTGGCAGTCACACATTTCTCTGGCAGCTCGGGAGCCCTTGGGAGATGTCCACTTGCCAGTGATGAGCAAGCCTAAGCTGCAGTCGGACATCCTTAGTGCTGCTAAGGAGGCGGGAAAGGCTCCCACCACCACTGCTGTGCTGGCTGCCATCACCTGGCTTGTAACTGAGCAGAGCTCCCCAATGGGAGCACACTGACTACCAGTGGGCATCTCCTGCATGGAGCATCTGTCCCCTGGTGTTCAGTGTGTGTCATAGTGACAAATCATTATCAGTCATTCTGTTGTTAGGGTCAATTTACATATTACCCTTTTATTATATTGGATAGAGGCCTGGTGTATGGGTGGGGGCCAGCTGATTTGTCCTGAAGGGTCTCCCAGATCAGTTTGGGGGTCCCACTGGGGTGCCTGGCCAGCCTGAGGTAGAGGGGCTGAGAGCCGTTTTCAGACTGACCACACCCCCTTCAGGTGGGGGTCCCTGCTGGAGTGCCTGGCCAGCCTGCATGAGGGGCTGATGGCTGTCTGCAGGCTGACCACGGCCCCCAGTGACCCAACCCCTCAGCAAGGCTGGCTGGGAGCAGATGTCTGGGGTTTATTTATCTTCTATAATTGAAATTTGTTGCCTTGAGCGAAAGCCACAGCCAGCCATGGCAGGCAAGAAGCTTGACTTCATTCATCGCTGGGGCAATCAAGCCTCCTGCTTGCTCCAGTTCCATGGCTGCTGTCCACCATCTTGGTTGGGTTAATTTGCATATAGTCACTCTGATTGGTTTTGGGCATGGTTTGGGGCATAGCCAAGGTGAGGTCAATTTCCATGTTTCTCTTTTATTAGATTAGATTATATAGGATTTCCTATGCTATACTTCACATCCCCATGACTATTTCTTACCAATGAGTACTTCTTAATCACTTCACTCTTTTCATCTAGCCTCTCAACCTCCCATCCTTTCTGGAAACTATTAAAATATTCTCTGTATAAGTCTGTTTCTGTTCTGCTTACTGACATATTTTGCATTTTCGGTTCCACATATAAGTGAAATCATTTGGCATTTGTCTTTCTCTGTATGACTTTATTCAGCACAGTACTCTTTAGATCTATTCATATTGTAAAGATGACGAGATTTTATTCTGTTTAATGACTCATATTCCTTTATATATAAATACACACCACTTTTTTATCCATTTACTTATTAATAGATACTTAGGTTGCTTCCATAATCATGCTGCAAATAAATATATAGATGCATATGTCTTTTTAATTTAGTGGTTTGGGTTTTTCTGAATAAATATGCACATCTGGAATTACTGGGTCTTTTTTTGTCCTTTGTTCTAGCCTTTGTTTTATAGTCTATTTTGTCTGATATAAGTATTGCTACCATCTCTCTTTTGTCATTTTGTTTCCATTTTCATGAAATATCTTTTTTCCATCCCTCTGTAGTCTTGTAGACACCATATGCAAGGGTCTTTTTTTGTTTTCCATTCTGCCACTGCATGTCTTTTGCTTGGATCATTTATCCATTTGCATGTAAAGTACCTGTTGATAAATATGGATTTACTAGAGGCTTGGTGCATGAAATTTGTGCACGGGGGCAGGTGGTGAGTGGGAGGAGGGCAGGCAAGGAGGTCCCTCAGCCTGACCTGCACCCTCTCCAATTCGGGAGCCCTCAGGGGATGTGCTGCTGATGGTTTGGGCCCACTTCTCATGGTTCTCTACTCTCTGCCAGGCCTGTCTGCTCTACACCATGGGGATGGGCAAGCAGGCTCTGCTGGGTGCTGCCTGCAGGCCAATTATCTGCTCCCCAGTTGCCCTGATTGCCTGCTCTCCAGTTGCCACAATAGCCACCCAGCAGGCCCTGCTGGGTGCTGCCTGTAGGCTGCTTGCTTGATCCCCATTTGCCCCGCTTGCCTGACCCCGGTCGCCCCACTTGTCTGCTCCCCAGTCACTCTAATTTCCTGCTCCCTGGTCGTCTCGCTTGCCTGTTCCCCGGTTGCCCCGATTGTCTGCTCTCTAGTCACCCTGCTTGCCTGTTCCCCAGTTGCCCCACTTGTCTGCCACAGCAACTGCCCAGTAGGCCCTGCTGGGTGCTGATTGTAGGTTCTGATTGCCTGCTTCCTGGTTGCCCCTCTTGCCTGCTCCCCAATTGCCCCACTTGCCTACACCCTGGTTGCTACAGTAATCTCCCAGCAGGCCCTGCTGGGTGCTGCCTGCAGCCCTGCTTGTCTGCTTCCCATTTACCGCATTTGCCTGCTCCCTGGTTAGCCCAATTGGCTGCTCCTTGTTTGCCACTGTCACTGTTCAGCAGGCCCTTCTGGGTGCTGCCTGTGGTTCTGACTTCCTGCTACCTGGTCACCCCACTTGCCTGCTCCCTGGTTGCACTGCTTGTCTGCTCCCTGGTTGCACTGCTTGTCTGCTCCCCGGTTGCTGGCTTGCCTGCCCTCCTGTTGCCACAGTGACCTCCCAGCAGGTCCTTCTGGGTGCTGCCTGCAGGCCCTGCTTGCATGCTCCTGGTTGCCCCAATTTTCTGCTCCCTGGTTGATTCCACCACTGCCCAGTAGGCCCTGCTTGGTGCTGCCAGCAGCCCCGCTTGTCTGCTCCCCAGTTACCCTTATTGCCTGCTCCCTGATCACCCCGCTTGCCTCTTCCCTGGTCTCCCCAATTGCCTGCTCCTCATATGCCACCACCACAGCCCAGCAGGCCCTTCTGGGTGCTGCCTGTGCCCCCTGCTTGCCTGTTCCCTGGATGCTGCCACCTCCCAGCAGGCCCTGATGGGTGCTGCCTGCGGTCCTGCTTCCCTGCTTATGGGTCACTGCGGCAACTGCCTGCAGAGCCCCTTGTCTGCTGGGCTCACATTGCCGGGGTGATGCCAGCAGCATCCTCCCAGCTGCTATGGGCGCCACCATTTTGTTGCAGATTGATGGTTAATTTGCATATTACTTTTTTATTAGATAGGCTTGCCATTTTATTATTCACTAGGGGCCCGCACTGGGGCGGGAGGGTCCTCGGCCCAGCTTTCCCCCTCTCACATGTTGGGAGCCCTCAGAGGGTGTCCTACTGATGGCTGAGGCCCTCTTCCTGCTCCCCTTGGGGAGCGAGCCTAAGCCACAGTCTGGCCTCCCTTTGTGGGAGGTGACCAGGCTAATCAGGGGAAGCCACCAACCCCATCACCCTGCTGCTGCAGTCACGCCAGTCACTGCAGCCACCAAGGTGTTTTCATCAACACGGACTCCAGTCCCTTCACCATGAAAAAATGACAACTTTCTTTAGGCATTTTCAAGATGTATCTTTCATAGGATATGATATTTCTTTCTTTCTTCTTTTTTTAACCTCACCTGAGGATATGTTTCCATTCATTTTTAGAGAATGTGGAAGAGAAGGGAAAAACAGAGAGAAACATCAAAGTGAGAGGAACACTTTGGTTGCCTCCTGCATATGCCCTGACCTGAGCCCTGGCCAGGGAGGAGCCTGAAACCTAGGTACATGCCCTTGGTCACAATTGAACCCAGACCCTGCAGTCAGTAGCCTGAGGCATTATGCACTGAGCCAAACTGGCTATGGCAGGATATGACATTTCTTAGACCTTCATTTTTTTTTTTTTCTCCAGGAGTGTGGTGGAAAAACCCTGGATTGCCTTTAGGAATTCTTATTACCCAAGATACTAAGAATATTACCAGTGGCATACAGGGAGCTTAGCCAATGAACATTAAAAAAAGATGTTTCCTCTGTAGTTCACTCTGATCACCGGCTCCACCCTTGCCCCTCCAATCCCATCTTCACCCCTGCCCAGGCTTGTAAGCTCTGGCCAAGGATGCAGGCCTGGGCTGAAGACCCCCACGCCCCTCTGATCTCCGGCTTCACAGTGCCCAGGCCTCTATGATCACTGTCTCTGATCCTGCCCCCTGCAATCGCCAGCTCTGCCCTTGCCCCACTGGCAGCCTCTGGCCAAGGCTGCAGGCCTGGGCAGGGGAACCCCAGACCCTTGCTTTCCTGGCTCTACTGGTGCCCAGACCCCTGTGATCGCAGGCTTCGCCCCTTCCCCTCTGATCACTGGCTCTGTGGAGCCCAGGCCCCTGTGACCTCCGGCCTTGCCCCTGCATAGGCCTGAGGCCTCTGGCCCAGGACTTATGCCTGGGTAGGGAACCCTCATACCCCTCTGATCACTGGCTCCACCCTTTCCCATGCCTGAGGCCTCTGGTGAAGGCTTCTGGCCTGGACCAGGGACCCCTAGTCCCCTCTGATCACCTGTTCTGCCCCTCAGCCCCTCTGCCTCTCCCGCCACCTGCCTGGCTAACAGGCCTGACCACTTCAGTAGCGCGGTTGAGCAAGACTGGGCACCGACATCTTGTGGCTATGGGGGCAGCCATCTTTTTCATGGAATGATGCCTAATTTGCATATTACTCTTTTATTAGATAGGATAGTTTTAATCTTTTTGTTTGCTTATTTTTCTTCTTTTTAAAGAAGTATCTTTAACATTTCTTGTAATATTAGTTTGGTGATCAACTCCTTTAGTAGTTTTCCTTGTCTGGGTAGCTTTTTATCTGTCCATTCAGTCTAATGATAACTTTGCTGGGTAGAGTAATCTTGGTTGTAGGTCCCTGCTTTTCATCACTTTAAATTTTTTTGCCAATCCCTTCTGGCCTGCAAAATTTCTGTTGAGAAATCAGCTGAGAGTTGATGGAGGTTCCTGTTTTGTTAACTAATTGCTTTAATTTTGCTGCTTTTAAGATTTTTGTCTTTTTATTTTATTTTTTTAATTAAATATTTATTGTTGAATTATTACATATGTCCCTCTTTTCCCGCATTGACCCCTTCTAGCCCACCCCTACCATTTGCCCCAGGCCTTCACCACCCTATTGTCTGTGTCCATGAGTTATGCATATACACATACAAGTTCTTTGGTTGATTTCTTTCCACCCACACACTCACCCCTGCCTTCCCTCTGTGATTCCCCAGTCTGTTTTGTTTCTTTATCTCTGAATCGCTTTTGTTTATTAGTTTGTTTTGTTTGTTAGATTTCACATATGAGTGATATCATGTGATACTTGTCTTTCTCTGACTGGCTTATTTCACTTATCATAATATTCTCCAGGCCCCTCTATGCTATCTCAAGGGGCAAGAGATCTTTCTTTTTTTACTGTTGCATATTATTCCATACAGTAAATGTACCACAGCTTTTTTTATCCATTTGCCTACTGATGGGCACTTGGGCTGTTTCTAGATCTTAGCTATTAACACAGGGGTTCATACATTCTTTCTCTCTTTGCCATTTTAATTATGATTAAACATGCCCCAAATGAAAGAACAGGAGAAATTTAACATTTGGTGTGGGCCTCTTGGGTTCATCTTGTTTGAAACACTTCTTCCTGGAGTTTTCTTTTTTCCCACCAACTTAGAGAGGTTTTTAGTCATTATTTCTTCAAATAGGTTCATATATATATATTTGATTTTTTACATAGAGGATGGTAGAGGGATAGAGAGTTAGAAACATCAATGACAGAGAAATATTGACCAGCTGCCTCCTGCACAACCCCTAATGGGTATGTGCCCACAACCAAGGTACATGTTCTTGACTGGAATCGAACCTGGGACCTTACAGTCCACAGACTGACGCTCTATCCACTGAGCCAAACTGTTCAGGGCCAAATAGGTTCTTAAGCTCTTTCTCTTTTTCTTCTTCTTCTGGTACCCATCTAATGCAGATATTGTTATACTTGTCCCAGAAGTCCTTTATCCTCATTTTTAATTTTTTTTTATTTTGCTGCTCTGATTGGATGTTTTTGTTTACTTATATTCCAAATCACTGATTTGATCCTGTCATTCATCTAATCTACTGTTGATTCCTTCTAGTGTATTTCTTATTTCAAATATTGTATTCATTTCTGACTGGTTCTTTTTTTATGGCTTCTATGTCCTTTTTTATGCTTTTTCTCACCAAATTTCTTGAGAATTCTTATAAGCATTATTTTGATTTCTGTATCTGTTAGTTTTTTTTGCCTCCATTTCATTTAGTTCTTTTTTCTGGAAATTTCTCCTGTTCTTTCATTTGGGACATGTTTCTGCGTCTATGCATTTTGGCTGCCTCTCTGTGTTTGTTTCTACATATTAGGTAGAGCTGCTATGTCTCACAGTTTTGGTATGGTGGCCAGATATAGTAGGTGTTCTGTAGGGCACAGTGATATAGCCTTCCTGGTCATCAGAGCTGGTGCTTCAGGTGCACCCCCTGAGTGAACTGTATGCATCCTCTTGTTGTAATGGAGCTTTAATTGCTGTTGGCAAGTGAATGGAAGGGACTGACCCCAGGTTAATCTGGTTTAAGGACCAACTGCAACTATAGTAGCATAGCTGCTGTGCAGGGCCAACCCTCACAGAGCAGAATTCACTTAAGCTGAGCTCTGTTACCTGCTAAGTCTGCCTCTTGAATGGGTCACTCATGGAGGTGGTTGGGTTGTGCTCTAACACGGTCTGAAGCTGTTCACTGTGTGCACTGGCTCAGGGTCCTCCTGGGAAGTGCATACCAAGCTCAGCTGCCACCTGTGCCCTGCCCGGGGTCACCTGGCATGACTAAAAATAATCTGCAGATGGTGCTACTTGTGCCAAGCTTAGAGGTTCCTGGAAGAAGCTAAACTGTGAACCGAGTCTGGCTGCTGCTGATGCATGGCCTAGGACCACTTAACAAGAGGTCTGGGGCATGCTAAAATTATATGAACCTTTGAGAGATTTTAGGAAAATCTGCAGCATGAGCCAAGACAGACTGTATGGAAAAATCACAGGAAGCATTTGGGTGGGCTTGTAAGTTGGGTGAAGGTCTGGGGATATTAGAGAATCACCAGAAAAGTGCAAATAGTGTTGGTCAGGTTGATGGAGATAAGGCCGGTGCCTTAATGGGGAGAGCTCAACAACAGAACAATGGCTTCAGTTAAAAAAAAAAAAGAAAAAAAAAGAACAATGGCTTCTGCCAGCACTTCCTTCAGGGAGAAAGCTGCCCCTCCAGCCCTTACCCCAAAGCCAGACAATTCTGTTTCTTTCACATGTCCCTGGCATCTTAGAGCTGCTGCCCCAGCACTGGAGTGAGTCAGAGTGAGTGTATATGAGAAGTCATGGGGACTTCTCTTCCTGGCACTGAAACTGTGGGCTGGGTAGGGTAGGGACCTTTCACTCTTTATAGGAACTTCCTCAGTGGAGATATCCATCTTAATTTTTCACCACCACACATGACTGTGAGACCAACCTGTTCCAAAATTCTGCCCCTCATACTGTTCTCAATGTGGCTTCTCTACATCCTTAGTTATGGGACTTTTTTCAGCTAGATTTCAGGCAGTTCTCAATGATGGTTGTTTTGTAGTTAATTTGTAATGTTGATGTGGTTGTGGGAGGATACCAGTACCATGTTTACCTACTTTTCCATCATTTTTTAAAATATATATATTTTTTTATTTATTTTAGAGAGGAAGGAAGAAGGAAAGAGAGATAGAAACATCAGTAATGAGAGGGAATCATTGATAAACTGCCTCCTGCACACCCCCTACTGAGGATCGCGCCTGGAATCCAGGCATGTGTCCTGACCAGGAATCAAACCATGACCTCCTGGTTCATAGGTCAGCACCCAACCACTGAGCAACACTAGCCAGGCTACTCTGTAATCTTGACTGTAAGCCTCATCCATGATTTATTACTACTTCTTAATGGAAGACTAAATTAAGAGTAAAAAATGACTAAGCAGAAAATACAAGTGGCAGTCTGATAAAAATGTATGATTCAAATATTATGAGGAAAAACTCTGTGATCTAAATATTTGGTAAACTTACACGTAAATGAACCATCATTTAGAAAAAAAATGGAGAGAAAAGACAATAAAAATTAAGCGTTTGGAAAATGAGAATGTATTTCTAGATTAAACTTACTTGGCCTTTAACAGGTAAGCAAACACAATTATGTCAAAGTTGAGGATATCAAGTACCAATTTCTACCCAGAACTAATGACTGAGCACCTTAAAAGTGCATTGCACCAAGAGTTTAGCAGATATATGGTCAACTAATTCTACTTGCATATTTGTTCTTGCGTCTTTGAATTTTAAGTGTATGTGTTCCTTTTTTCTTAAGTATACTGAGAGCAAATTTGACAAAAGAGATGGAAAAAAATTGTTCTTCTAATGAAACTTCTAATGTAAGCACACAAAACTTTAATTATAACAGTGGCTGATATACTGTATAGTAGAAACTCAATAAATATTCATCGATGTATATCATTAAAGTGGGTCATACATAGAAACAGAAGACATAGTCCCTGTTTGGTAGCTGGTGATAACTAGTGACTAGAAAGCCTCTAATACATATACTCTAATCAGTTTCATTGAAACACTTTTTCTGCTAAATTTAGAAATTTCTTCTAGTGCTTAATAAAGATAAACTAATTACAAGACCTTGTGGGTAAGTCAGTGTTGATTTTTATCCTGAAAGTCCAGAGGCCAAATTGATATAAAAATAGGCCTTTTTCTTCTAATAAATCATTTTGTACACTGGTTGTAGTATAACAAAACATTTTCTAGAAGGAGTAATTATAAATATTGCTAACAAGAGAAAAATCAAGTGCTTATTGAGCTGTCTCCCGAGCTTTCAGGGCAAAGAGGATTATTTGCTTTAACAGCGGTGTATAAAATTTATGAGTATTCAATAATATCAATATTTTGGAATTGAAATTTGTAGAGTTTAGTAAGCCATTTATGTGACTGAATAAAGACAAATCATTTGATGATGAGTCCTCAGACCAGAGAATCCATGATTCCTACCTTCCTATTTAATGTCATTTTTAGTATCCCCTATTGTTCAGCATACCCCACAATTTAATGAAATCCACATGTATCCAAATGTGAATAAACTAGTTTAACCATTATTGCAAGGTAAAATGTAATATCTTAATGTAAGTAACAATCACTCAAGCATATCTGAGCAGGAAGCCTTCTTTTTCTTAACTGACAGAAAACAATAGTCCAGGTACAAATAATGCATATGTGTTCCAGAGCTCCATTATGTGGAAAATTTGAGAACTTTGGTGTAGACTATCCCGTATTTCACAAGCTCTTGGCATTATCCATAGGCCAAGAGCTTCCATGAGTTGCCCCAATTTCTCTAGCTTTTCAACTTAATTTTTGTTTTTCATTTGTTTTTGTTTGTTTTTAATTTAATGAACATTTCTGAGAATTCTTTAGAATTTGTTTCTGAAGACTATTTTGTACCACCTTCAACTGACTGGAAGAGTATGTTTAGGAGACTGATGTGAAATGTTATCCTTGGATGTTGTCAATAATTCTTTAAATCACTTCATTGTTTGAAAATGGCATGTGAATCAATAAATAATTAAAATGATGATGATGATGATAATGATGACGACAGAGGAAATCTTTTAGAGAAAGCATTTCCAACTGAATAATGGAATTAGTCTTTCAACATTTCAAGGTATCAACCAGATAGGCAGACAATGGAACATACACAAATTAATATCTTGGCCAGGTGGAGAAGTTAAAAATTCTTTTAATAGAATTGAAAGTGTAGCTATTGATTTCTTAGGAGATAGGACTGCTGAAGGCTGAATTGGTTCAATGATTAAATTACAAGCTTCAGCTCTGGCATCAGTGTTTCCTTCAGTCAAAATCACAGAGGATATCTGCAGATCCCTAGAGCTGTTTCTCTGAGTAAACCAGTAAAACATAAATATTTCCCTGAGGGGTTTTGATCCAGTGCTAGATTAGCTGCCTGAAGTTGATCATTTCAGTTTTTGTTGGAGAGATCTATAGAAGCTAGTTACTTACTTGACCTGACCTTTTGTGTCTGAGAATTAAAATGGGTAATAGTTAATCTCTGCATTTATTTAGTGCACTGCAGGGCAAAATGGAAATGCAGGTTCCTAATGCATTAGCCTCTGATGTTCCCATCTTCTGAGTTAGCTATTATTGCTTTTGGTGTTTGAAAATATTATACTTTAGAAAGGGAAGTTAGGTATTTAAAGTTCATAATTCATCCCCAATCATTCTTTAATCTCATGAGTGAAATAAGCCACAATTAAAAATCATATTATTAAACAAATTACACACATACCAAAACACTAAAACCCTAAATGAGACTTTGCAACAATAAAATGGTTAAGACAGATGGGATGGAAGAGCAGGTAAGGTGTTTTTTTGTGTGTGTGTGTGCTTTTTTTTTTTAATTTTGTTTTATTGCTTATAGTATTACAACAAGTGTTAGATAGGTCTCCATTTTTCTCCCCTGACCCTCTCCCCTCCTCCACTACTCCCCAGTATCTTGTGTCCATTGATTATACTCATATGCATGCATGCAAGTCCTTCAATTGATCCCTAAATCCCCCCAAACCTCCCCAGCCTTCCAGCTGCAGGTCAGCAGGTAAGGTTTTAATCAAATAAGTTTATTGGGCAATCTTAACTTGGTGATATAGGAACTCATGATAGTTTTATTTTTCTCCAATTGTTGCCTTCAACCATGCCTCATTGATTATCCTTTTATGGATCCATATGATATCTTAGGAGATTTCATAGGTTTCCCCTCACTTTGTGTTATTAAAAAGTGCTGTCCAGTTATGTCCATTTAAAATTTCAATTTCATCACCTTTGCTTCTCCCAATCTTACCAAGGAGAGTTGCATTTCCACAAATTAACCCTTTGCCTTTCTCTCTGGAACTAATTACTCCATTGATAATGGTTGGTGGTGGGAGAAGCATTGCAGAAGCGGGCAATAATCTTTTATCTTCAATGCTACATTTTCACTGCTCTAAATACTTAAGTACATGGACAGCTATGTATGCCCTCTGTGGCAAGCATCAAATGCTACTCTAAAGAGACATGAGTCATTATTTGGGAGCCATGAGATGTTTCTTTCCATCTCACAGTCCCAGAGGCAGGAGAGCCACGAGCTCTAATTCCTCCAGCCGCCTTTCCTGTCTTCTTTTTATCTCCAAAAGCTCTAGTCCTGTTCTCATCTCAGAGTCTCACTGATCTTTGTAGCCAGCCCTCATTTGTGGGTGACCAGGGAGATTAATCAAACCCGGGCACCTTCTCTAATGTCTACCTGACTCATAGAAGTCTGCTGCATTCTCACCACCTCAAAAATGCAAGCTGCTCCATTTTTCTTGTCACTTCATAGTGTCTTTTCTAGGCAGTTCTCTTTTCTGTCCACTCCTATAAGACCCAGATGGTTAGTGAGCTCATAGTATAAACTTTCATCTAGGAAATGCTATGCGAATCTCCTCCTAGGATTCAATTACCTGAAGGAAGGGATAGGGCAGTGGTGGTAATGTGGGTAGCAAAGTAAGTTTGACTACAGTCCAGGTATATGGCCCCCAATTATTTGTGCTTCTAAAAACATTGGTTATCTGATGTCTTTTTGTTCTTAGCTTTCAATCTTTCATATCACTTATAAGGCAAGAAAAAAGCTAGTCAACATCAATTAAAATATAGAATTTAATTTGAAAAAATATACACACTCCTATGTTCATTGCAGTGTTATTTACAATAGCCAAGGTTTAGAAGCAGCCCAAGTGTTCATCAGTATAGGAGTGGATAAAAAATGTTGTGGTACATTTACACAATGGAATACTACTCAGACATAAAAAACAAAATTTTATCTTTTGGACAACATGATGGACCTGGAAAGTATTATGGTAAGTGAAATAATGCAGTCAGAGAAAAACAAGTATCATATGATTTCCCTTATATGTAGAATCTAATCCTATATAATAAGAGAGGGATATGCTAATTAGCCCTGATAAGCTAATTAGTCACAACCAGTATGCAAACTGACCATCACTCAAACACACAAGATGGCCACCCCCATGTGGCCACAAGATGGCCACCACAAGATGGCCAGCAGGGAAAGGAAGTTGGGGGCAACCAGGCCTGCAGGGGAGAGCAGTTGGGGGCTATCAGACCAGCAGGGGAACAGTTAGGCATCCATCAGGCTGGTAGGGGAGCAGTTAGGAGGTGATCAGGCTGTTAGGTAGAAGCGGTTAGGGGCAATAATGTAGGTAGGCAGGCAAGAGGTTGGGAGCCAGCAGTCCTGGATTGTGAGAGGGATCAGGCCTAAAATAGGCAGTTGGACATCCCTTGAGGAGTTCCAGATTGCAGAGGGTACAGGCTGAGCTGAGGGACACTCCCTCAGTGCATGAATTTTGTGCACTGAGCCTCTAGTATAATATATAGATGAAGTATTGTAGAATTGTATACCTGAAACCTATATGATTTTATTAACCAATGACACCCCCAATAAATTCAATAACAAAGAATAAATAAATATAAAACTCAGGAATCATGACTTAATATATGATTAATGTAACCCAATTATTTTTTATTAACCATGTGTAAAGGGTATGGTTTTCCAGAGCAAGAACTTTAATCCTCCAAGATTATAATGTCTTCTCAATAACTTTTTATCTTACAAATGTATCCTCTATCTCTTTAACATTGATTTCTCCCTTTTTACTGGATATTACTCTCAGTTTAAATATGTGCTGTAATACATTACCTCCCATTTTAGTAAAAAAGTTAGTTGATTTTAATTCTACCTCTGTGCTCACCACTACATAATTCCTCTGCTATATTTCCTTTCAAAAATTCTCAGAAAAATTGTCTATGTTTTTAAGTATACTTTTCATTTTGATCTCAACCTTCCAAGTTTTATTCCCTCTTCTATACTCACATTGCTCTTGTCCTGGCAACCAGGAGCCAAATCCATTGGTGACTTCTATATCCTCATCTTGACATCAGCAGAATTCAATAAGGATGCCCTTCCTTTCTCAATACATCATTTTATTTGTGGTCTCGACAAACACTAGTGGGTTTTTCTCTTATTTTAATTGTGGTCTATTTCAAACCTCTTTTCCAGCTCTTCAAATTATAGAGTGGTTTGGGATTCATTCCTAAGTTCTCTACTGTACTTTCTTTTTATATACTCTCTTATTAGGTATTGCAGTCCTATAACTTAAGATATAATCTTTATATAGGTGATTTTAAAATATATTTTTTCCAACCCTCGTCCCTACAGATTTGAATAGCCAATAATATTCCCAATATCTTCACTTTTAATAAACTTAAACATTTTTGTTCAAGACAGATGTCTTGATCAATATCCTCCCCACTCTAGTTTCCTCATACCAAGTAAATGAAACTAGTCATATAAGCAAAAATCTTAAGAGTACAATAACTTTTATTTCAAAGTTCATAAGCCTATTCAATTAGCCTCTATATGGAATGCTAACACCATAGTCCAGATACTACAGACTCTTCAGCTACGTTATATATTCTGGTATTTCTAATCATTTTACCAGGAACAGTAATTTTTATAAGTAAAAATTTCCAAGCAATTAATGTTTTCTAATATCACAATATAGATAAATTTAATGCTGTTTAGAATGACTTTTATTTTAACTTATTTTCCACAAATTTCCAAAACATATTTCTTTTTTACTCTAGAGAGGAAAGCAAACAGAGCTTACAAACAAAACTCCAAAACTCTCTACATCCAGTTAATAAATGGAGAAGTTTGATAATTTTATAACCCCTTTTGAGTTGCAATGTTTTCACCATAGCCTCAATATTGAGTGAAAAATAAACATCAGAAAATCTGTGTATGTTAGTATGGACATTATTATACAACATAGTAACTGTTATTGAGATAACTTACTTTAAGATTTGTTTGAGCAATTAATGGACTATCTAAAAACTTATCACAAAATGAAAGCAAAACCTAATTAAAAGGATGCAGTTACCAAAGAAACAAATTGTAAGCCTATGTTAAGAGGATATTTTAACTTTAACAAGAAGATAAAAAGAATGAAATTACTGGAAGCACACCACAATCAACTTCCCATTTTATTGGTTTGGTTTAAAGGTGAGATGTCTCAAGATCCATTAAAAGCAAACATTACTACTGCTTTCTTCAATTTAACCTTCCTTGTCTTTCAGTCTGTTTGAATTTTATATATTTTTGGGTAGGAAAATTAATTATATTAAATCTAGAGGCCTGGGGCACAAAAATTTGTGCACTCATGGGGGGGATGGGGGGGAGGCAGGGTCCCTCAGCCCAGCCTGTGCCCTCTTGCAGCCTGAGACCCATTGGGTAATGTCCACCTGCTGGCTTAGACCCACTCCCCAGGGGATTGGGTCTAAGCCGGCAGTCAGACATCCCTCTGGCAGCCCAGGAGCCCTCTGGGGATGTCCACTTGCCAGTGGGAGCAGGCCTAAGTTACAGTCAGACATCCTTAGCACTGCTGAGGAGACAGAAGAGGCTCTCACCACCACTGCTGTACTGGCAGCCATCAGCCTGGCTTGTGGCTGAGCAGAGCTCCCCCTGTGGGAGTGCACTGACCACCAGGGGCAATTCCTGCATTGAGCATCTGCCCCCTGGTGGTCAGTGTGAGTTATAGTGACTGGGAATAACTATTCCCAGTGGTTCTGCTGTTAGGGTCATTTTGCATATTACCCTTTTATTATGTAGGATTTATTTTCTCCATTATGTCATAAATTTTAGTTTTTGAGCTATTCAGAACTAAAAAAATTTTTTAGTGATAAAATTGGTTCTACCACCCTGGTCAGATAGCTCAGTTGGTTAGACTATTTTCTGATATGCCAAGGTTTAGTTTTGATCTCCACTCAGAACATTTACAAGAATTAATCAATGAATGCACAAATAAGTAGAACAACAAATTTATGATTTCCTCTCTCAAATCAATAAATAAAAAAGAAAACTCGTTTTTGCAATTTTTGTGCTTTCAAAACTATTATCTCTATTTCAATAATAAAAAACCTAGGCTTTCTAGTTTGGCTCTCCACTAAATTAATAAATCTCAGCATCAAAGTCCAATTTTAATATGGAAGGGTCACAGTAAAAGGCACTACTGAGAATAAACAAATAAAAAAAAAACCTTCAGGTTTTTATTTCAAAATATTTCTCTCCTGTGAATATTAAATTGTTATGAACCAGAGGTTTCCTATGCCACCCTTTTTTCCCCAGTGGGTGATTCTCCTAATCTGTGAGGTATTTAGAGGTTTACACCTAAATGTATTTTCTCTTTTTAAATATATTTTATTGATTTTTTACAGAAAGGAAGGGAGAGGGATAGAGAGCTAGAAACATCGATGAGAGAGAAGCATCGATTAGCTGCCTCCTGCACATCTCCTACGGGGGATGTGCCTGCAACCAAGGTACATGCCCTTGACTGGAATTAAACCTGGGACCTTTTAGTCCGCAGGCCGACACTCTATCCACTGAGCCAAACCAGTTAGGGCTTAAATATATTTTCATATAGCCTCTGCAGTATGTTCATCTATTATGGGTTACTGATGCTCTTTGGAGCTGCTTTTTGATATTGTTGATTGTCACAGAACTTGTAAAACATGGTCCACATCTTTACTGATACATCTTAATCAGAAGGGGCATTGCCATGGTTACTCCCTCTTTTCATGAACTCAGGTTTATTTTTTATATTCTTTACATTTTAAAATTGCTGTGTCTGAAATCTGACCTCATTTCATTGTAGAAAATGCTAACATCTCCAACAGGCTGAACTCTTACTGTTTATATCCTTTCAGAGTCCTATAGCCTTAATGGGGCCCACAGCTTTGGTTAAGTGCACATGTATGTTTGCAGCTTTACACTCTCCAATGAAAGAAGGTTCAAATAAATATTTCAATTTTATGTCTTTTTCTCCCTTCACACTGATGTTTTCACTGTTAGAAGAATGTTCAGAAAATTCATCTTCCAAACACAAACTTTAAAATATGTATATTCTTACTGATTTCAGAGAAGAAGGGAGAGTGAGAGAGAGAAATATCAATGATGAGAGAGAATCATTGGTCAGATGCCTCCTGCATGCCCCACACTGGGGATTGAGCCAGCAACCTGGTCATGTGTCCTGATCAAGAATCGAACTGTGACCCCCTGGTTCATAGGTTGATGCTCAACCACTGAGCCATGCTGGCTGGGCCAAACTTTTTTTTTTTTTAATACAACATGCTAGTAATCTAAACCTCTATTAAGGAAAGAATATTTCTTCTATTAGCAAAGTTGTGTGCTGCCAGTAGGTCTTCGGTATTGTATAGGGAAACACTTGGGGTTTGGTATCTGCACAAAGAACCACAGCACCTTTTAAAGGTTGGTTTCTCTGTCGGATGGGGAATGGCATGAGTTCCAAATTAATTCATGGGATTCAGATTCTTCTCTGATATGAAGGGGTGGGGTTGCAAATTTCAGTCACAACTTCTATGTGTGAGTTCTTTAAAGTCAAGCCAAAAGTTCATTAAAATAAAAAATAATCTTTGCTTTTGTTTCTACTTAAAAAGGTTTTCAATCTTAGGTAAACTATAAAATGCCAATCTGGGCTTTCTAATTTAGCAAATGACAATCATGTAAACTAGTTCTTCAGATGTTGGGCAATTTTTAATGTATCGCATATTGTTTGTACCTCTACCTTAATTTTTACTACATTCAGCCTGGTATTGCAATTACATAATTAGTCATGTGTTAAGGATCTTCTTTAATAGAGTGATGCTCTGCTAAGCACTGTGTTGAAATAGAAGCATATGCATACATACACATTTTTCTCTCTTTCATTAGGTGGTGATAGCCTTGAAAGAAGGACAATTAATTATTGTATATTCTGTACCATGTAGCACAATGCTTTATTCAAAATGATTCAGAGATTAACCACAAGTACAGAGGATGAGAAAACTATTTGCACAAAATTTGCAAGGCTATTACTGAAGTACATGTCCTAATACACTGACCCTTCTCTCAAAATGATCAGAGAATAGTTCAGATCTTTGACTCCTGTAGTCTAATCATGGACCTTGGCATTTTAACTAGGAGCCAAGATTAGCATGGCTTTTCCATCTTGCTTTGGTGGTTGTAATCAAGTTGCAGGATCATTACTTGTGATCAATCACAATTATCTCCCCTTAGGACCTACAGGTGAGGGTTATTTTCTTTAAAAGAAGTGCTCATAACATTTTGGTGTATTCATCTCTTTTTCTTTGTCTGATATTTTCCGGACTATGGATGCTTAACAAATGTTAAATGATAATTATTTACTGACCTGACTGGATTGTGGGAGCTTTCAAAATTTTCAAGGAAGTGCTTTAAATGTTTTGTGATCTTTAGAATTTTAAAATAGATTTATGATAACCTGTTCAAAGCAAGAATGCAAAAAGTTGTTCCAGTTTGAAGGTCAAGCAGTTAAGACTAATATGATTGGACTCTTTTGGTTCATTAATTACATGTAAGTAGGTATAAAGTGCCAAGGCTTTTATTAAATAACTAGAGGCCCAGTGCACAGGGTAGAGGGTCCCTCAGCCCTGCCTGCACCCTCTTGTAATCTTGGATGCCTTGGGGGATGTCCGACTGCTGGTTTAGTCCCGATCCGCAATTGGGACCACTGGCTCCTAATTGCTGGCCTGCCTGCCTATCTTGATAGCCCCTAACCAGTTTGAATGCCTGTGTGACCATCCCTAACCACTGGCCTGCCTGCCTGATTGCCCCTAACCACTGCTGCCATGGCTTTGTCTGAAAAGACATCCAGAAGGTCATTCAGTTCTCCAGTCTAATTACCATGTTACACTTTTATTATTATAGATTAGAGGCCCAGTGCACAAAAAAATGTGCACTGAGGGTGTCCCTTAGCCCAGCCTGTACCCTCTGTCAGTCTGAGATCCCTCAGGGGATGTCCACCTTCTGGCTTAGGCCACTTCCTGAGAGATCAGGCCTAAGCTGGCAGTAAGACATCCCTCTGGCAGTCCTGGAGCCCTCGGGGGATGTCCATTTGCCAGTGATGAGCAGGCCTAAGCTGCAGTTGGACATCCTTAGTGCTGCTGAGGATGTGAGAAAGGCTCCCATCACCACCGCTGTGCTGGCAGCCATCAGGCTGGCTTGTGACTAAGCAGAGCTCCCGCAGTAGGAGCACACTGACCACCAGGTGTCAGCTCCTGCACTGAGCGTCTGCCCCCTAGGGTGGTCAGTGTATGTCATAGTGACCAGTCATTCCTAGTCATTGTGCTGTTAGAGTCAATTTGCATATTACCCTTTTATTATATAGGATAGAGGCCTGATGCATGGGTGGGGGTCGGCTGGTTTGCCCTGTAGGGTGTCCCAGATCAGGGTGGGGGTCCCACTGGGGTTCCTGACCAGCCTGGGTGAGGAGCTGATGGCCGTTTTCAGGCTGGCCATGCTCCCTGGTGACCCAATTGAAACTTTGTAGCCTTGAGTGGAGCCCAGGTCCAACTGAAAGCAGGTATATGGGATTTATTTATCTTCTATAATTGAAACTTTGTAGCCTTGGGAAGAGCTCAGGGCAGGCAGGAAGCTTGGCTTTCTCCATCACCAGGGGGCAGCCCAAGCCTCCAGCTCACTCAAGTTCCATGGCTGCCACCATCTTAGTTGGGTTAATTTGCGTACTCACTCATGATTGCCTGTGGTGTAGCAGAGTGACGGAGTGATGGTTAATTTGCATGTTCCTCTTTTATTAGTGTAGATTGACACATTGTTAATTCCAATTTGTAAATTTTCTGGAGATGCTATTATAATAAAGCACAGAATGGCCTCCATGGCATTAAGTTGTGTGGAGAGTCAAATGAATGCTGCATAGAAAGCCAAACTCCAATATTCCCCATATTGTAAATGTAAGTGTTGATGCCAATAATGATACTTACAAGCTTACGGTGGCTTCATCACTGCTAAAGCCACAAGGAAGTGGTCCTGTAAATAGCCTTATACCACTTGTACTTACTATTGCTGTTGTAAAAAATATTGCAAAAATGTAGTAACTAAAAACAACACAAATTTATGATTTGATAATCCTAGAGGCCAGAAATCTGAAATGAATCTTATTGGGCTAAAATAAAAGTATCAGTAGTGCTATGTTCCTTTTGGAGAATATTAGTAAAGACACTTTCCTTGCTCTTTCTAGTTTCTAGAGGCAGGCTACATTGCTTGGTTTATGGTCTCATTCCTCAATCTTTGGAGCCAGCAGCATTCTTGCATTTCTCCCCTGCTCTGACATTTCTGATTTCTTCTTATAAGAACCCCCATGATTACACTGGGCCCATCTGGATAATCCAGGATAATCTTCCCATCTCAAGATTGTTAAGTTAATCATACATGCAAAGACAAAGCAGGATATAGACATGTCTAGTGGTCTATTATTTTGTCTACCACAGGCTAAAAGATAAATTTTAAATTATTTTAAAAGGTAATTTTATATTATGATTGATATTTTAAGGTGGAAGAGCAAAATATTATTTTAATATTAAAACAATTAAATTAAAAATTGAGCAAATACAATTATTTGTGTGGTGGGAAAACTGGGGTTTCAACTGTCCTGGGTTTTAAACATACCAGAGTTGGGTATTTACTGAAGATTTTTCTGATCTTCAATTTTATTACCAGGCAATGAGTTTATAATGCCTGCCTCATTGAATTTTTCTTAGAAAGCCCTTTGTGTTTTTTTTGTTTTTTTTTGTATCAACACTTAGCATGGTATTTTTTGACTTCTAATTTATTAGCTAACTACTAAGGGAGAGCTGAGGTTTTAACTGTTAATGCTCAGGCAGTGCATTGTTTGATAAGTACTTGGGTTGGTCATTAAATGCAACTCAGAGAGCATTTGGCATGTCTTCAGTGTGGCTCTGGGAAGAGGGTGCACAGATGTTCTATTGCATGCTAAGTCTTGGCTACGAAGAGAAGGCAGAAAAGGAGAAAATAATATTCCATATCCTTTTTGGAAAGTTCTGGCTTCAAAGTCTTCATCAGAAGAAATGCAAATCAGATTATATAATATAGAGAGTGGTGGACGTATGATCTCACGGGATGGTGCTCGAATATTATCAAATTAATGTCTTGAATTAAATAGATTTTGCTGAAAAAGTAGAACAGATGAGAGCCAATAGGTATTTTAGTTAGTTAATAAATAGACCATTGTTACATCCAGAAGAAAATGGATAAAAATTGAATTCTACATGAAAAAATATATTTAGTTTTAACCTTAAGACAGATTGGCAAGTACTTGTCAAAAATTATTTTACACCTGAATTTTCCCCTCTTGATTTTGTTATGTAAGTAAATTTATTCTATGACCTCTTCATTCCATTGGCATTTTTCTGAAGCCCTGATCTAATTCTGTAATGTTATTTTCACTTGATGTAAAGAGTTATTAGAATTTATGTAGCAATTTATACCCTTCAGGCAGCTGCTTTAAATAGTCTTTATCTAGAAATTTATTTAATATATATTTTGGTTGGTTATGAGTTATTAAAATAAAATAGGCTACAATTGAAGAAATAATATGTACTGCCATATTTCTTTCTTTTTTACATAGGAAAATTTAAATAATTTTTTAATTTTTTAATTGAATTTATTAGGGTTACACTGGTTAATAAAATTATATAGTTTTAAGGTACACAATTTTGTAATATATCAGTTGCATCTTGTGTTGTGTGTCCATCACTCCAAGTCATACCTCTTTTCATCATCATTTATCCCCCTTTATCCTCTCCTGCCTCTCCCACAACCATATTTCTAATTTTAGTAATGCATAAAAACATGTTTTAGGAGATTTGATTTAGTGCTTCTTGAAAGGGTTAGTATTAAATGATACATTTTGATTTTGTTACCCCACTGGTTATATAAAATTACTAATTTTTAAGCATTGAATACACTCATGTAAATGTGCCATCAAATACTAATAAAAGATAAAAATATCATTACCCTTTCTTCAGAAAGATATCTAAACTGGTCAACTATACAATTTTGAGTTACTCTGAGTGTCATTGGAAGTTCTGGAGAATGTCTCTTTTTAATTCAGAAATCATGAATATCTTGATATACTTCAGTAAGCGAGAAATGAGCTCTGCTTTTGCAATTGACTCATAGATGTGATCCCAAGCAGGAGGGCAAGAATGAAGAGGGCAAGAATGAATAATAAATGCATTTGAAAATGAAATTTAACATGTACAGAGTATCAAATTCTTTCTAGTACTCTAAAGGATCAAAGTTTTTTTTTATGTTACTGTGTTTCTTAAAGAGTAAAATATTTTACTGATTATTTTATCCCTATTAATTATTATTTTATATTAAAATAAAAATAGACTTAAATAGTTCTTGTAACACTATGCTCAAATGGCTCTTCATTTTACATATCCCATTTAGAAATCATATATTTCCCTAAAACTTCCTTCTGGTAATACTTGTAATTAATGTATTAAAAATTTTTGTAGAAATTTACTTTGTTAACTTGACATTAGGGTTAAATCATTTCAATTGCAAATAACTTAAAATGGAATCAGAAGTGTATTTTATGGGGTTGAAAATTTCCTTACAACCTCAGCTTCTTTTTTTTTTAAACTTAAATTTTCCTTTCATTTTTTTCCCCCTTTCAGAATTCTGAAGAATTCCAGCCTCCCTACTGTTGCTTCTTACATAGATTCATGTTGAATATGTATTTCCCAGCATCTAGAGATGCTGACTCAGGGTTGTTGGTGACAGGTGTCGCAATGACAAAGGCAGGAGGCCTTTAAAATCCCCCGTTTGGGAGTGTAAGGATGGGTAAGACATAGGCCCATGCTGGCAATCTAAAATGAAGGCTCTTGGCATAATTGCTTTTCATTTAAAAGTTAAGAAATGCAGCTGCGTCCTCTTCACCTCCAATTCTTGCAATGTCGATGCAGGGAATGGAGAACTGCCTTCCTCATTTCTGAATTTACATTTCCTCATTCTTTTAAGTAACTAAACATCAATGAACTTAGTGCTATTCTAGTTCTTATTAAACTTAGCCTGGCCAAAATAATCTATTTAGTTGGAAAATAAATCTAATGTAAATACAAAGACTGTGTTCTTATTTATAAAGGAACGGATATCTCCTTTCCTCCCAATGACAGCGGCACAGAGGCACTGCAGCACAATCTCAGGCAAAATAGAAAAGAAAGGAGAAAGCAAGGCCTTTCTCTAGAAATGACTCACAATACTTATTCATATGACAGGAAGAATAAATTAGCTAAAGATTTATAGGAACCTATTAACTCTTGTGCATGAGTTGTAGGTTAATTGAGCTATAAGAATATGTTCATCCATGAAGTGCTCTTAGCTGTGTGTGGCAAATTGTATGGATAAACACATGCTAATCATTTTTACAAATAAACATGGTTTAATAAAAAAGTCTACAATGGGTTAAAATTAAGGCACAATTAATATGAATTAATTACTTGGTATATGCTTTCTGCCTGACTTTAGCTATACAGGTATACAACTCTTGCTCATTTGTTAAAGAAGCATTTGTCACAATGACTTCCTACACAGCACTTGGAATTGTTGAATAAAAGCTCTCCATAAATGAACATCATTATAACCTTAGGGCTTCTGGATAATTTGAATCTGTTTTACAATCCACAGTCGGGGAGTATAAAAGGAGCCACTGATGGTCACAGGAGTAGCTTTGACAATTGTCAGCTCACCGTACATGCAGTGAGTACCTCTGAATTTGATTGCTGTCAAGGACAGATCATAGGTAAATGGATATCAATTCTGATCATGAAGCAGACTGAAATGGCCCAAGACCTTCTTACTAAATTTAAAGGAAGGCAGCATCAGAGCCAAATATCTCTTGTACAACCAACATTTTTCTTTTGGATTACACTGTGGTAAGGTGGGGAGATGATCGATTCAGGAATATGTGAAAGCTACTGCTGAGGTTAGCATAGAAATATATAACAAAGCAAAAAAGTATCCTTATATGGGCTTTTGAAGAGTAAAACGTGGCATAATTAGAGGTACATAAGTATTTAAGTTACCATTATCATCAACCACCTGTGGGTGGGTTCAAATTACTAGCTTCTACTGACTGAAAGCTTTTATCTCTTGAGCAGCACATGAGTTTTGTGTTATATAAAGCAAAAACTGCACTGCATTTCTTGACTAATATTTTCAGGTGGTTCTTTTTCTTTCTTATAGCCCACTCTCCTCCCTCCCTCCCTCCTTCCCTCTCTTTCTTCCTTCTTTTCTTTGAGATTTTTATTTCTTTTGTGTGTGGTTGATAGATATGATATCTTAAATATGAAGAATTGTGATTTTGAAAAACCTACAGATGGGACTGTTTATTTAAGTAGTTTATACAGATTTTGATTTAGTAGATACAGAAAAATAGCACTGTAGTGACCACTGCAATTATGAACAAAAAAGACACTTGAAAAGGCCCTTGAGATTTTAGTTCAAGCTCTTACCTTGGCAAACTGCTCTCCTGTTCAAAGACTGTGAAACTCTTAAGTTGCCTTTATTAACATGTACTAATATCATCCAAAATGAACTAAACTTCAGGTTGCTTAGACGGTTCAGTCAGGGCTTCTGCATATTTCAGAGTGCAAGTCTGCAGGTTCATTTTTCCTTGTGTTTCCTACATACTCTTCAAAGGATTATGTTGGACCATAACATTTTATATTTATTTATTTATTTTATAAAAATATATTTTATTGATTTTTTTACAGAAAGTAAGTGAGAGGGATAGAAAGTTAGAAACATCGAAGAGAGAGAAACATTGATCAGCTGCCTCCTGCACACCCTCTATTGGGGATGTGCCCGCAACCAAGGTA
>PVJC01024388.1:0-25582 GCA_004026665.1 Murina feae
GCTGCTGCTCTGAGTCTCAGACTCTTCTCTGGTTGTAGGATTTTCACTCAGCCAGCCGTCCTGTGGGTGCGAGGGGTGTCCGTGTGTTCTTTTCGTGGTTTTTCTGAAATAGTTGTTCACAGCTGCATATGCGGTGTCTACCCTATGCCGCCATCTTGTTTCTCCCCTGCTGCTCTGCCATGGTCATTCTTAGTTACAGAAACATTCAAGTGAAGGCTGACTTCAAAACAACCTATACACTCTGCATTATTAATCTTGCCTTTAACAAAATCATTTCTTAAAATGTAATCTATGTTCAGTAAGTTGTTTTTCCTAGTTGTTAAAGCACATTATTAAATACTAGGGGCCCGGTGCACAAAAATTTGTGCACTCGGGGTGGAGGGAGTCCCTCAGCCCAGCCTGTGCCCTCTCACAGTCTGGGACCCCTCAGTGGATGTCCTATGATGGCCCCAGTCTGCCAGGCGCCTTTTGTGTGTGTGTGTGTGTGTGTGTGTGTGTGTCTACCTGCCGGGGACCTGCCCCCAGGCTTGGAGCAGGCACCCCCTCTATGTTGATCTCTCAGACTCTTGCCCTCCCCTGTATGTTGTTCTCTTTTTTGAGCTGTGACCAGGGCTGGGTGCTGCCTGCCTCCCAAGCTTGCCTACTGCCCATCTTCCTCCAGCAACCAGAAAGCAGGGAAAACCCCGCCTTGTGGTCAGGCCAGCCTTTTCCTGCTCCCTGATCCCCGGAAGGGACCTGGGAAGCCACCAAGCAGGCCGCCAACTCTTTCCCACTCACCCGTCCCCTGCTGCCTTCCTTTCCCACTTCCCTGGGGTGCCAAGGGGTCTGGGGAGCTGCCTTGCTTTCCCGTTCCCCGGTGCCCTGCAAAGGGCCTGGGCAGCCACCAAGCAGGCCAAGACCCCCCCCCTGCTGCCTCTTTCCCGCTCCCCATCCCACCACCTTGCTTTTCCACTTCCTGGTGTCCTGCAAGGGGCCTGGGATGCCCTCCAAGCAGGCCACTGACCCCCTGCCACCTCTTACCTGCTCCCCGATGCCCCTCCAAGGGCCTGGACAGCTGCCAAGCAGGCCACCGACCTCCTGCCACCTCTTTCCCGCTCCCCGATGCTCCTCCAAGGGCCTGGACAGCTGCCAAGCAGGCCGCCGACCCCCTGCCACCTCCTACCTGCTCCTCGATGCCCCGCAAAGGGCCTGGAAAGCCCACCAAGCAGGCCGCCTCTTTCCCATGCACCGGTTCTGGGTCCTGCACTGTCCCGCCCCGCAGCCGCTCTGTGCACTCGGGAGGTCCCTCAGCCCGGCCTGTACCCTCTCGCAGTCTGGGACCCCTCGGGGGATGTCCCACCTGCTGGCGTGCCTGACCAGCCTGGGTGACGGGCTTTAAGGCTGCCCACAGCTCCCATTGACCCAACGTCCCAGCAAGGCTGGCTGGATGCAGGTTTCTGGAATTTTTTCTCCTATAATTGATGCTGTTTCTTTAAGGCCTGGGGTTATCTCCTATAATTGATACACTGTTCCTTTAAGGCGGCCTTCTAACTGAAGCCTCCTCTTTGCTTCACCTCGCAGCGTCTATAATGAAACAATTATTACTTTTACTGGTGAGGCCCGGGCTGCTCTTTCCTTCAGCTCCGGAGGATTCTATGATCGTTATATTATTTCAAATCTGTGTTTCGCTAGAGGCAGTTTAAGCGGAGCTGAGCTGAGCGGCCGCAGCTTCACTTTCGCTCCTGCCGCAATGGAAACTGCCCTTTACTCAGGTCCGTGAGTGGTGGCCGCCATGTTGGCTGGGCTAATTTGCATACAGCCACTCTAATTGGCTGGTGGGTGTGGCTTACCCTATCTCAGAGAAACGGTTAATTTTAATATTTCGCTTTTATAGAGTAGATTTTATAAGCCATTGCTGTCACTCTGTCAGAAATAAAATGACATCAGGGAATTTCACATTCATTTTTCAGGAAGTAATTATGCAGCCAGTTGTAAAGCAAAGCAAGATACTTTATAGTCACTATTCACGTATTTTGGCAAGGCCTATTGCTGTTTAAGAACAATTAAGCAACCCTAAATATTACAATTATAAACTAGATACTATTAAATGTTTTAGTTGTGTTGTTCAACTTAATTGTCACTCTTATATAGAATTAAGTTGGATTTTACAAAGGGTCATATTATCTTGCTCTAAAGACAATGACAACCCCTGGTTAAGGCTGGCACATAGACCAGTAAGTGATAAAGACCTTTTAAATTGTGAGATCTTGGCTGGTCAGATTTCACCAGACAAAACTTCTCTGGCCTACCCATTGGCTAGATTAGTTATTCTCAAAGTGAGGTCCCAACAGCAGCAACATCAGAATCACTTAATTATGATCTATTAGAAGTGCAAATTCTTAGGTCCAACTTCAGATCTAGTAAGTCAGAAATTCTGTGAATGGGGCCTAAATCAGTAGTTCCCAAATGATAGTAGTGTGCCTCAGAATCCCCTGGACACTCAGTGTTGGGATCCACACAAATTCAGGAGCTCCAGGATGATGCTGATGCTGCCAGTCAGGGGATTACACTTGAGAACTAATGATGTAGGAAGATAAAACCATGTGAATTAAATGCATTACTAAATGTAATGTGACTGTCTTTGTCCTGTGATGTTGTTTGGGGGGATTTTATTTCCTTTAGATGTATCTGTCCGTATGGCAGAGAAAGGGAGAGTCAATCCCTGAACAGGCTTATTGACACCTATTGTGTGGCAGGCATGAAACAAAGAACACACCCCCCTAGACTTTACATATCAGCAGGGAAAACAATAAACCACCGATAATGAAACAATATATTTTAGTTATGGGTGTTTTACATGCTTTAAAGTGCTAAAAAAAATAGTGCTGTGTTAATGAAGTGTCTAAGGGGGAACCTAACTTAGAAAATCAGAAAGTGATTTTCAACTTGCACTCTGAGAGATGATGTATTAGTTTCCTATTGCTGCTGTAACAAATTACACAAATGTAGTGGCTTAAACAACACGTTTTTCCTACATATCTGTAGGACAGAATTCTGATAGGGATCTCACGCATAAAAATCAAGGCATCTATTCCTTCCTGGATGCAACAAAAGGGAATCTATTTCTTTGCCCTTTCAAGTTTCTAGAGGCTGCTCTCATCCTTAGCTCATGCTCTCCTTCTTCTATCATCAATGCCATCAATACCATCAATGCACTCTCTATGTCTGTCTTCAGAGTCCCATCGTCCTCTAACCCACTCTTTTCTCCTGCCTCTCTCTTTTTCTTCAGGACCCTTCTTATTACATTGGGCATACCTGGATAATCCAGACTAATGGAGGTCAGCTGATTAGCAACTATAATTCTATCTGCAACTAATTACCCGTTAGCTTGGATGCATTCACAGGTTCTGGGGATCAAGACACCTACCTTTTTCACAAATAGCATTCTGTTTACTACAGATAGGAATTTAACATAGCTAAAATTAGGGAAAGAACGTTCTAAACATGTGTGGTTCCATAAACAACATATGTGAAGACCCAGGGAATGACAGGAGCATGATGTTTTAAAAGGTGAACATTTGTAATGTATGTAAATTTCCAATCATTATGTTGGCTATCTGAAACTAATATAATATTGCATATAAGCTGTGATTGAAGTTATTTTTTTAAGTATGAATAAATGTCAATGTGACCTGAGTAAGAAAGTGAGGGAAAAGTGGGGAATGGTGATTGAGAGGTAGGATCTTCAGAAGAAATTTATTTGCAAGCAAATTAATACTAGAATTTTTGCAAAAGAGATAAACAAAAATAAATCACTAGAAATATGCTAAACTCATATTACAGCAAATATACCCCAAAACTTTACCCAAGCAATGTCCAAACATATCCACTCCTCAATTTCAAAGTGAACATTTTACTTTGTAATAATGATTCATGCATTTCTGGGAATGCTTAAATTCACTCAGGTTTCCTAGATTTTTGCCAGAAATATCAACAGAAGACAGGTCACTATTCTTGAAAGCTACATAATAGGTGGAGAGCTTTGAGTAGGAAAAGGAAGCTTCCATGTAATCTTTCTTACCCAGGCAAACTCAATTTTATCTATTTGCCATGATGATACTTTTTAAATAATAATTTATCATTATCAGCAAACACTACTTTGAAATTTCAGTGTAGGAATATTTTTCTTCTGGTATATAAAATGTCCTGAGAGATACCCAGGAAGACAGTTTGTACGTAAGTACTCTATTTTGTCCTTGGGAAGACCCTAGAAGGCACTACTGCTCACAGCCTAAATCCAATTTTTGTTCAAGAGCAGGAACTCTTATATTAGGCAGCCTGCCATTACCTACAAATTTATTCAGATAGGTCCATTTTCCATGTCCAATATTTTTGGGAGAAAAGATGATTGTGGCTTTTATCAAATAATTATCTTACTTTTAGAAGCATAAGATTTTTAGGGCAGTGAAACTATTCATATGATACTATAGTGGTAGATAATTGTCATTATACATTTGCCTCAAAGTGCATAATCATTTAAAATTTTGACACATATTGCCAAACTATTTGTCATAGAGGTTTTACGGATTCACATTTCCATCAACAGCATATTTCTCAAATCAATCAACCCTAGACACTTTCATGTAAATTTTTTGCTTATCTCATAGGCTATCTGTCATTCCCTATTGTTCATACATGATATAAGTACTTTGAACATCAGTAATTAGTTTGAACACTATTGTTAACTTAATATCTTCTTTAGAGAATTGCCTTTATCCTAATGGTTATTAAAATATTAATTTTGGAATTTTAATACTTATTTCAGGTTATAATAACTTATATATTTGGGCAATATATATTTTCAGTTTAATGTCTATTATCCAATGTAGACTAAATTATTGTAACAATTAGACCCTGCATTTATAATGGCTCAATTTAATGAAGTGGTTTTGGGCCCAGGTGCTTTTGATCTTATGACGTCACTGTCTGCTCCTTCCTAATCATCATATTCATCCAGGTGGGAAGACAACATGGAGGAAGTATACTTGCCTTTCATGAATTGAAGTTAGCATGAATTACCTTCACCCATGTTTCATTGGCTACACCTGGTAGCAAACAAGATGGGGAAATTTAGCCCCTGACTAAGCTGTTACTTCCCATCTACAACTGGATAGTATAGAAAGGATGACCAAAATCTAGCAGACAGATACAATTTCTGATATCATTTGCATGAGATGTTTTGGAAAGCAGAGGTTGTAAGTTTTCTTTGCAAGTTTTATTTTCTGATTATTGCCTGGGGACATGGGATCTGAGCAGAAAGTGGTAGCCTCGAACTTGCAACAGTCTTCTCATTGGGCCAGGGAGGCAGAAATTGGAGTTCAGAGCCTCCAAGACAACCAGGACATGAAGGACCATGGTTCCAGGGAAAAAAGGGACCCGCAGAGAAGTGAGTCCAACTTCTGTATGGAATCTTCTGTCAATGCACTTGCTGACTTCACCCAGTTCAAGTGTGGCTCTGAGAAACCATGACAGATGCAGCTTCTAAAAGGCTAAACTATTAAGCAGATTACACAACGATTAGATGGTACTAGGAAGACAGAATTTTTAGTTCACCAGGGAGACATGACCCAGGCACAGGAAGAATGAGAGCCTAAAGGGCTATGATGTAGGACTGACTAAAGGCAGATCAAAAATAGAATAGTTCAACTGGATATAACCATAATGAAATCAAATCTCGTAACACACACACACACACACACACACACGCATATCTGGCAATTCCTCTGAAAAGCTCTCTGTATCTGTATACAAGTAGAGTGATAAACTAGTTATAGGAACCCCAAAATGATGGAACATTTTTCTCTCTTCTCCCTTCACCTTTTGGTTTTCCTTGGAACACTGAACGAATGCTGGCTAACAGCCTTACATTACTTATTCAATTGTCCTCCAGATATGACTTGCTTGTACCACCATGACTTATGCAGCCTCTGTGGGATGTTAGAAAAATGTTTTTCTTTTTACCTTTTGTGGCCTTGGAAATCCTGGAATTGTGGAATAGTTGGAGGTTCGTGTCTGGCGTGGCTTTGGTTACAAATTGAAATTTTTAAAAATGAAAAATTCGTGATTGTCATTTAAAAACAAGCTGTAGAACATGCAATTAGTTTAGATATTTAATATGAAAATATAGTCCTATTCTTATTTAATGTGGCTGTACAATCAGGGGCAAAAATACATTCTACTTCTCAACTACATATACTTCATTCTTGCTCTCTGTCATAAACACTAAATATGCCAATTTCCTTGTGTTGAAATCACATTACTAATTTTAAAAAATACACCTATTTTCTGAAACTATCTTACATTTATTTTTTTAAAAAAAGCTAAAGAGTAAAAGAGCCACAGAAACTAAAATATTTTATGCTTCTAACAAAATAAGAAGGAAATAGCCTGCCTTGTAGAATGTGTATGTGTGTTTTTGGTGGGGCAGGGAGGAGAGGGAAATGAATTTCTAATTATAGCTTAGTAAATACACTTTATTTCTAGAATGAAATGGATTTTTAAAAGATTCTGGAAATGAAGAGTGTAGCAAAAAAAGCAGAAGAGATTTTTCATCATCATATCTGTAGCGTGTTGTATTTAAACTTATACGCAACATATTATAATTAAATTGTGTGTGTGTGCATGTGTGTGTGTGTGTATGTGGTATCTGTACAGAAAGTAAGGGTCCAATTTAAAATTTAGGCTAATTAGTGGCATAAAAATAACTTCCTTGGTCTGAAATGGAAACTACCCACATCCTTCCACATACATACAGGAATTAGACATACCCAGTCATGTCAAATACAGCTTAAAATAGCTGGGCATTTATATAAACATAAAAGTATTTTCTATAAATGTGGATTAAATCCTATGGGTTATGTGGGGAGAAAATAACCACTTTTGATCTATACTTTTGCCTTAAGGATATTCGTGAAAGTTTTTTTTAATTATATAGTTATTTGAAATATTTTATAATTAGTTCCTAAAAGAACTGTTAGAGTCCTCATAAAGCAGAAAAATAAATACATTTTTAAGATCTGGATTTCTGTTATATTTAGATTTTAAGTCTAAGTATAGTTTGTCAGTTTCAATCCATCTTTTTTTTAACAGAACCAGTTCTGAAATTTGTGGATCAGCTCCAGAATGGTTTCATTTTATCCGTACAGAATTAAACTTTATGGCTATTTTACTTTTCCAATGTATAATAAATATGCATTGTCTTTATACTAACTTATTCCATTTTAATTTTAACTGAGACTCATCTGTTTACCTAAATCTTTGATGCTTCAGGACCATGCATATATTAAAGATGAGCTTTTATGTTTTAGAAGCATTGAATAAACCAGAAAATGTAACATAGTATAGACTAAGATGGAAAATGCTGAATTTGTATGCTTTTTTTTTAATAGGAGAAAAATCAAAGTTTAATACATATACATGGGGAATTCACATAAACATGATTATTCTATGAAAATTTCAAAGACAGTGAGGCAATATTGGGCATAAAAGACATTTTGGACAAAGGAGAAAAGGGAGAAAACAGGGCATCAGATTTCCAAAGTGAGAACGAGGGATTTACAGGTGGTTGAGGAAGAATGAAAGAACAGAACACACATGGCTAGGTGACTCAAAAAAATGGGGTGACACAGAGGGTATCTAGCTAACAGGCTGGAAGCCCTCTTGTTTACCATACTTAATTCACTAAGCTGAGGGTGACATCCTCAGAACCCCTTCCTGAAACAGGTTTCTCTGTCTGAGTCTCTTTGGCAGGAAAGGGGAGAAGGTCAAAGGGTCTTGCTGAGTCTGTCTGCTTTTAAAAAAAAATAAAAACATTTCTAATTTTATGAAGCGACATTCCATATACTCTACAATTAAGAGGTAACAGAGATGCTAAGAAACAAGCCTGATGATTGAAAACAAAGAGAAAAAAGGTAATATAAGTAGATCCACAGGGGATTCAGATATTTAACCCATACATTAATAACCTATAACAAGTGTTTTCAAGAACCTAGATAAAAAATCATTAGAACTTGGTCGTAAAGTCATTAAGTTCTTCCAAATACATAAAATTAGGCCAATACAATCTTGATTATAAAACCTGATAAGCCAATGCAAGAAATGAAAATTACACTCAAATACCTCTTATGAATATAGATATATAAATACTTAACAAATATCAAATAAAAGTAATACCCGGTATATTTCCTGATCAAGTTGAGTTTATTATGGGAATGCAAAGCTGGTTTTTCATTTGAAAATCAGTTTAATCCACCACTGTATAGGGATATTTCTAAAGCTTTTTATCTCAATAGATTCAGAAAAAGAATATGATAAAATTCTACAGCCATTAATGATTTTTAGAAAATCCTTTGGCAAACTCAGAATATAAATTTTATTAATCTTACAAAGTATTTATAAAATGTACCTAAGATAACATTATACTTAATGTTACAATATTGAAAGTTTCACTGTACAACATTATACTGCAGACACTAGCAGTAAAATAAAGAGGGGAAAAAGGAAAATAAATGTGTTCTAAGAATTATATATGAAGAAAGAAAACTATCTACTTTTTATAGAAAACTTGTTTGAATAAGTGGATAATCTATAATAATTTACTTTTATTTTTATATATCAACAGCAGTTATAAAAATAAATTCTTAAGAAAGATACCACTTATAAATAGCATCAAAATATGAATGTGAATACACCTAGCAAAAATTTTGTAAGATCTCTACACGGAAAACTGTAGAGTATTATTCTGAGAAATTGAGGAAACTCAACATAATTAGAAAAACTCATAATGCTTAAGAATTGGAAAATTCCATTTGATAAAGATATCATTTCCCCCCTAATGCAATGCAATCCCTGGCAAAATCCAATAGGATTTTTTTAAAGCAAAACTTAACAAATTGTTTATGAAAAGTTATATGGAAATGCAAAGGGGACATAGTTAAGAGATAATTGAAAAAGAAGAACATTGTAAGAGGATTTGTTCTACTAAACATTAAGTCTTATTATAAAGTCTGTATTAAGATAGCATGGCCCTAACTGGTTTGGTTCGGTGGGTAGAGCATCGGCCTGCGTACTGAAGGGTCTCAGGTTCGATTCCAGTCAAGGGCATGTACCTTGGTTGCGGACACATCACCAGTGGGAGGTGTGCAGGAGGCAGCTGATCGATGTTTCTCTCTCATCGATGTTTCTAACTCTCTATCGCTCTCCCTTCCTCTCTGTAAAAAAAAAAAAAAATCAATAAATAAAATATACTAGAAGATAAAAAATTTTTTTAAAAAAGATAGCATGTTGCTGATGCAAGGATATAAGAATGGACTAATGGAATAGAGAGCTTATTAAAAGGCCATAGGTATAGAAGTCCTTGGTTTACTAGTATGAGGAGGGATTAGGAGAAAGGAGGAAAGGACAGCATTTTCAATACCTAACACAAATAGAAAAATTAGTTATTCACACACACACAAAATGCAACCTAATTCTTATTTCATATATACACAAACTCAAGTATAGGCATAAATGTAAATGACAAAACACTACTAATTTAGAAAGCTGCAAAGACTCACATGTCTACTATTGTGCCTCAAAAGCGAATAGAGAAGGTCATATACAGCCTCTAGCTTTGGTTATCTCCAAACAACTTCAAGGAAACGAAAACATAGCTCTTCACCCATTTCCCCCAATAAATCATGGAGACTTTGTTAACTGAGACTAAAATCATGATCATACAAGATTAGATTTTTGGAGTGTTCGAGGAGAGTGGAACTAAATGCAATGAAGTTGAAGAAGCCCCAGAAAGATTTGAGGTGTTTCCACCTTATGACAATATTGTTAGTTTGGGAATGGAAAGAGAAAGGCAAATCAGTAAGACATGTCAATAGAGCTTGACAGCTGGTTTCATGTGGGGGCAACGTGGGAAAAAGTCAAAATTACCCAGAGGTTTTGAGACTTAATCAGATCATAAACAAGAACAGAAAATCAGGCAGGCAAGCAGTTTGAGAGAGAGAATTATTGAGTGTGAAATGCTGTGGTATATCTAAACAGAAATGCTCAAAATAATAACTCATTGGAAGTAAAGAAAGAGGCCAAGATTATAGTGATAGATTAGGATGTCAGTAGTGTCTGCAAATAAATGACACATGGCTACTCATTGTCTGTCCCAATTCTCTCCTACCCATTGGTTGAGTTACAACTGTGGTGTCATCTGCGTAAGCAGATCACTAGGGTGATTTTGAAATGGAGGGGAAAGGACAAGTGATGATGTGAGCAGAGATTGATGTCTGCTGAGGGCTGCCTGTGAGTAACTCTTAAGTCACACAGCACATTGAGAAAATTTTGAACTAACCCCATCTAGTTAAAGACCTTTTTTAACTAGACCTTCAAGTCTGTCACTAGACTTGCCAGGCCACTTCATTATGTCACTAGCAGTGGAATCTGTCAGGTACTTTCTTCCTTCATTTAGGCAAGAGAATATTCTCTTACCTCACTCTGAGAATATTGGCAAGGTGTGAGGTCCAAAGTCTACTTCTTCAGCTGGGCTGAGGGAGGACACTAGTCACCTCTTGAGAAAGAAAATTCTCTTCCTAACTCTTCTTTTCCTGTTCTCTCTAGTACGGGGATAAGGTACTACTTGAAAATATCCATGGCCATTGGTGGTGAATGTCATTGGCCACCATCGCTCTAACAGATGGCACATGGTTGCACACATAAAAAGTTATTCTTTAATGAAATAGATGTATATTTCAGAGGAATGCATAAACATGAGTATTTATGTAACAAATTATCATTTAAAAACATCTTTGTTTTTTTAAAGCTTTCTCATTGAGATATAAAAGCTTATGCTAGTCTAGAATCAAGCATCCATGCTAAGTACTCAGAAGTGCCACTTTAACACTGTAATAGAGTTTGGGGTGCTGGGCCTACAGTGGCAAATTCTTCCTCCCCTACTCCTATGAAATCAATTGTATAATTCTTTCTATAACAATTCTTAGTTTCACATATCTCCTTGCTAATAGTCAGTGATCAAACTACTTTTTTGACCTTGGGGCCCTACTTTAAGAGAATTTTAGGGGGAGGGGGTACTTTGGCAAAAGAAGAAATCAAATTTGTAGTGTCTCCCATCTAGCAATAAACAGTTTTTATAAGTGAGTAAAAAATTAAGCAAAGATGGCATTTACTTTATAACTGTAGAGTATAAATTATGAGTCCATATTTATGCCAAAAATGGTCTTCCTATGGGAAAGGAAAGAAAAACTTGCTACAAGAGAATTTAAAATGAATAAATGCTCCATTTCATTAAGATGTTGGGATTTGATTTGATGCCAGAATGCCTGTTGATAACCAATGGGCTACTAAAGAGATATGAGGGAATGTGGACTCTGTGAAAGTCACAACTTTGGTTTCACTCTCCACTTCAGGGAAGAAGATCATCTTTATCCTTGGCTCCCAGAGAAGATTGGCTTTGGAGCCCAGTAAAGAAAATTCAATGAAATAAAATAAATGGGAGTGAAGGTATAGGGCCAAACTCATCTTAGTTAAAAATACAAGTCATTGTCCTTACTAACAAACCCTAACTTTTATGGCCAGTTTGTGATAGTCATAAAAGTAAAGGCTATGGTGCTCACTCACATTACCAGGTGATGGGAGTGAGCATCATAAAGGCCCCCGTATTGTGAGTGAGCACTATAGCCTTTACTTTTCTAAGCTGCTCCATGAAATTTATTTATGCAAGTGCTCAAACCGTATACATGCTTTAATGTACTAATAAATAATATTTCCCCCTAACCCTGCAAACACTTCTTAGAGAAAGTGCTTGGGCCATAGTTTTAGAATCCCTATCACTCAGCATCAATTGATTGAAGTGACTAAGGACAGACCCCTTACTCACATTTGAATAATCTGATTTTCTCTTCCAGGACATTGCTACAGGGATTAAACTGGAGGAATAGAAACACATAGGGCTGTGGCTTTCATTTGGGGACAGTTGTAGGAATCTGGTCTTTATAGAGAAGAATGAAATAGGTGACAGGAGAAATGAGAAACTAATTTTGCTTAGAGCAACAAAATTAGCTGCATTAGGTCTTTCCACAAGCAAGCCAGGTTTAAATTTTATGCAATTGAGTTCCATGATTTCCCCCTTGGAATTTTTTCTCCCTTCCTCCTTTCCTTTCTTCCTCCCTTCTTTCCTCCCTCTCTCCTTCTGCATCCCTCTCTAGCTATACATATCTTCTTGTCTGCTCCAAAATGCAAAAAACTAAAATGTCTTGAAAAAATAACATTATGACAATTTTACTCATTGTTAACTTTAGTGTTCATTTAACAATTACTTTTTAAAACAATTTGTAAGTTAGATACTCTGATTTCCAATGTATTTCTGAGCATGATTATCAATTTATTATAGTCAATTACATGAATTATTACTAACCTGAGTAACTCATGTTAAATTACAAAAACCCTTTGAAAGTTTTATACATTAAAAATTTTTTATTGAATGCTTCTTTTGCACTTTAATATTGGGATTAATATTGGATTTTATTGTTTGGGGTTGGATGGAATATCCAAAAAATAAGACTATAGTACCTATGATAGTCCGAAAACTTCTCTGAAGGTTTCAAGGACCATGCAACTGAGGTGCTACACATGAATAATCCTGGGCCTGAAATGACATCTGCTAAAACTTCTTCATGAGTTATGATAATGTTTTGTTCCTACTCTGATTTAAATGGTCTGAGGTGAGGCCCAAGGCTTGCTAATTTTCTTCTCCTTTTTTCCTAAACCTTTGCAGTCTTTATTATGTATTCCATATCGACATAAGAAGTTTAATTCTGGATTTCTTTTTAGTAAACTTTTTATTGTTGTATGGCATGCATACAAAATGTACACAAATTATAAGTGCACAACTTAATTACTTTCCACAAATGTAATACTCTATGTGATGCACCAAAATTAAATATATAATACATTACCTGTGTCCCAGACCTACTTTTGCCACCTCCCAGTTATTCTAAAGGTTGTTCGGCTGATTTTTGTACTTTATGTCAATAAAATAATACTTGTTTCAATCTAGTTTCTTTCACTGAATATTACATTCGTGAGATTCGTGTGCTGTTGTATGTTGTGTGAGGTTTTTCATTCTCATCCCATAAAATTCAAATGTATTTTATCCAGTTTATCCATTTCTTCTTTGGGTGGACAATGGCATTACTCCCGGTTTGTGGCTTTTATGCATAGTGCAGTTATGACCATTCTTTTTTTGTATGCATGTAACTTTCTGTTAGTATATGCCTAAAAAAATGAAGTGGTGGTTCATGGGAATATGTGTATATTTCAGCCTTAGTAGATATTGTCAAATACTTATCCAAGTGGCTATACCAATTTACATATCCACTGTAGCATTTGAGGGTTCTGGTTGCTCCACATCCACATCTCTATCAGCATTTGGCCATGTTATATTATATTATATTATATTATATTATATTATATTATATTATATTATTCTAGGGGCCTGGTGCACAAAAATTTGTGCACTTGGGGGGATCCCTCAGCCCGGCCTGTGCCCTCTCACAGTCTGGGACCACTCAGGGGATGTCCACCTGCTGGTGTGCCTGGCCAGCCTGGTGAGAGACTGATGGCTGTTTGCAGGCTGGCCAAGCCCCCCAGTGGGAACCCTCACCCCATGGGGGTGTGGCCAGCCTGGGTGAGGGGCTGAAGACCATTTTCAGGCTACCCACAGCTCCCATTGACCCAACGTCCCAGGGAGGCTGGCTGGAATCAGGTTTCTGGGGTTTATTTATCTTCTATAATTGAAACTTTGTTACCTTGAGTGGAGGCCTAGGCAGGCATTGGAAGTCTCCTGTTTGCTTTAGCTCCAAGCAAAGAAGCATTGTTGTTTGAGCAGAGCCACCAGCCTAGTCAGGCAGTTGCAACGGAAGCCTCCTGTTTACTCTAGCTCTGTGGCTGCTGGCCTCCATCTTGGCTGGGTTAATTTTCATACAGCCACTCTGATTGGCTGAGGGGCGTGGCTTTGGTGTCTGGGAGTGATGGCCAATTTGCATATTACTATTATATTATATTATATTAATTATATTATATTATATTACATTATATTATATATACATATAGTCATTTTGAAGGAGGTGTAGTATTATCTAATGTGTTATATTTGCATTTCTATGATGTCTGATTATGTTGAACAACATTTCAGATATATATTGGCCATTTGGATATCCTCTTTTGTGAGAAGTTTTTCAAGTTATTTGCCCATTTTTTTATTGAATTGACTGTCTTCTTTTTTAATTTACAGACGTTCTTTATGAATTCTTCATATAAATCCTTTGCCAGATACATATATTCCAAATATTACATTTCATTCAGTAATTTTTCACTTTCTTAATGATATTGTTTAAGGAACAGGAGTTCTTATTTTTAATATAGCAAAATTTATCAAATATTTCCTTTTTGATTAATGATTTTTGTGCTCTGTTTAAGAAATTCTTTCTATCCCAAACATACATATCTTTTTTCTTAAAGTTTTATCTTACCTTTCATTTTAGATCTATAATGAGTCACAAATTAATTTTGTATAAAGAAGATATAGGGGTAACTATTTTTTTAGTACGTGAATATATATTTAATTAGTGCCATTTATTGAAAAGATTACCTTTGTTACCTTTGTTCCATTGTACTACAAGTATCACCTTTGCATAAGTCAAGTGACAATACACATTTTACAAAATTGAGGTCTGTTGATATAGCTGCACCACGAAGCAAATTAAGAGGAGGAAGTCAGTACAAATCAGTTACATGAGGGAAAAGTACTGAAAGAACAAATAAATTTTTTAAAAAATACCAGACTTGATCCTTCTGGAATATGGTAGCAAACAACAACAATTCTTGGTACAAGGATTAAGTCATTTTAATGCTCTCTCATGCTTTGAAGCTGTTAAATCCAGTATGTAAACACTAAAAAGCAAATATTGAAGATATACAAATCCAATCATCTCAGCTGACTCTAGGATTATGGCTAAGAACAGAAAAGGTGACAAACTGGATCTTTTGGGCTCTGGATACAGAATACTTCTGTGTCAATAAACGAAGGCTAACTGAGTTGAAACGACTTGTGCTGTGACATAGTTTTGGCCCCATTCTAGAAATCAAGGGTAACGAGATCATTGTGTGCAGTAAAACAGAAAAATTAGGGGAATGTGTACCACATAAAAACTGATGGCATATCTCAACCCATGAACAACTTTTTGAAATGGTGTGTCTCTCATATACACACCTCATATATACATCTAATTTGCACTAATGGGAAAAAACCATTCAGTGAATGGGGTAATGAAATGACATGTCTGTCAAAGTGTGAAATGGTGCTGTGCTAATAAAACTGAGTTGGGTACTTCGTTTTTCCTTTTGTGCTTTGGATGTATCGATATTAAAATCCAATATACTTCTTGAATAACAAATGCTATGAAAAATGACTATCAACTTGACTAAATTAGTCTTGAAAGATAGGTAATGAAGAAACTTAAGACTCCAAAATTTCCTAGGCAATGGAAATTAAACCTATCATCTTTAATCTAACATGTTTTAGAAATGTCTAAGATGTCTCTAAAACTGAAATATTAAAAGGGAAGTCTATGCAAAGTGCCCATTTTGAAATTTAGCTCTACTGTGAGTCCAGATATTTGGGGTGGGGGAGGCGGGGGAAGCAAAGATACTGTTTTACTGACATTAAAAAAAAGAATTATTTCCCAGAATGAGGTCTTAGTAACACATCAAGATTGCTGGAAGATGAAACATTTTGGAGTGAAACACACAAAAAAAGCGACATGCCTGCAATCACACCCCATCACTCGGGTTTGCTAGGATCACGGCCATCGCAAGGACATTTTTTCTATGGCCTGTGCATGCCAAGACACTACAGTTATACTCATCGGTGGCCCATTAACCACTTACTGGTGACAGAAACCAATCTGGTGGGTGGCTTGGGAGAACTGTGCAACTAACAACCTCTTTCCTTCCTTAAATTTCAATTGGAGCATAATAAATATACTCTTTTTTCCTTGCTTCCCTGTAAACGTCACCACGTAGTTAGCTCACCTGGATCCGTCTCTCCCCGTGTTATGTCTGTCTTCCGTATTCACTCACTCCCTTTTATTTTCTCTACCAATTATGGCCCTATCACCTTGGAAAATTTCTCTCTGAAGACCAGGGTCAGGTTCATGGGCGTGCAACCTTGACCCCTTACCACAAGAGCTCCATGCTTAATATAATGCTTCATAGTCACTGTCTTGAGATCCTTACTTTTTTCTTGAACTTGTGTTTTGTAGGTGAAGTCTAGCGGAGCACACAGAGGAGATATGTACAATATGCACGTTTATTATTCCTTGCTACCCCATTCACATGTAATATTTGCAATAACCCATTAGCACAGAATTCCAGTGGATTCAAGATGCATGGGATTTAGCAAAACTCAAAGTGAGTACAAGGTAAACGGGTGAAGTCTGTGACCAAGGAAGTGTGGACACTGACAACCCCCAAAGACTACGTGGTCTTCTCAAACCAGAACTTGTTCTGCGGAAAGAAGAGTGCATCCTATCACATTCTTCCTTCCTCATCTTACTTCCTTGTATTACCCAGTTATGTTGAAAATGATGACATAAAAGGGAAGGGAAGCCTGTAATTCCTTTTCTGTTCAGTGCCCCCTAACTCATCAGTAAGCTGAAGGTGATGTGTTTGCAGAGTATCAACATGAAGTGCATTATCAGGATGTGGAATAAAGACAGTCACGTTAGTTTGGTACAGTGTTTCTACAAAATACATAGTCATGTATGAGCCATGGAATACAAATTGTGTGATTTTGGTGAATTCACAGATGAATTAAATGCTCTTATGTTTACATTTAAAACTAAGTCATTTATTTGTCTTTACTTAAAAGGACTTAAAAAACAAAACAGCGTGACAAGTTGGTGGGAAGGGCGGGGTGTAGATTGTGACCAAAAAAACCAACAACAACCCTTTGTTTTTTAGTACCTTTAACTGAGCTTTCCTCATGCTTTTGAATGAGAGATACTGAGTTTTCATTTTGCACCGGATCCCACAATCACGTGGTTGGTTCTGCTGAAGACTTCTCAGTTCCACAAATGGAACTGTGTGCCTCATTTTTACCAATTAAGGCTAAGAAGCATTACATCAGTGCTACAATATTCCTGAATTATGGAAAGGGAAGATCAAATCGATGGCTCTTTAAAAAACTCCTGGAAAAAGTTTTTTGAGTTCTCAAGAACTTTTAAGCAAAAGTAATTCTCTAACAAGAATAATCAAAATATTTTTAAAAGTTTGTTTCTTCTTTAACGCTATTGCATTATTTTAGGATTAAAAATTATTTTTCCTACTGCTTTCTCCTGAAAATATATAGCATTTCACCCATACTGCAGGTTATGCAGACTTTGGCCAACAGAGGAACACAATAACCCTGTGTTTTCTGGCTGGTTTGGGAACCTTACCACCATTTTATTCTCCAGCATAAATGTGTTCTAAGTACAAAAATAACTGACTTACAAATTAACTTTTGCTTCATAGCCTGTTTATAAGTTAAGATCTGATTTTAGTTTGCATTTTCTTACAGTTCAAATATGACGCTTGATACCCTGAATTTGCTTCATGACTAGAAAATTTGTTTATTTAGCCAGTTTTGAGAGCTTTGTGTGCTATTTTCCCTTAGATTAGCCATGAAATTTGATCAGGAAGAAGCAGGACAAATGGTCAGCAAGCAGACAAATGGGAAAAAGAAAGTTTCATATTTTGTACCAAGATTCAGATAATGCCTGCTCATATTCTTGCTTCTGTAATTACTACAAGAAATACTTAACTCACGTTTAGTCACTAATTTCCTAAAGATTCCCTAAGGTTGAGATATTTTCTATGAAATTTTCCTATCAGAACAAAGAAAATGTTCTAAATGATATTAATCTCTAAGAATTTTATTGGTCTTCTTCCATCAAGAAGAGTTAGAAATTTTCACTTTAAAAGGCAAAGAAAAATAGAAAATAATAAAAGTGAAAAGAATTCCCTCTAGTCTCTGTCTACTCTGACCATGTTTAATAATTACTCTTCTGTATGTTAAATTCCTCATATCTGCCTCATCTGTTGAATTCACAATCTTCTCATATGAGATCATCCTAATTTGAGACTGACTAGCAATAAACAACTATTTGAATGTTTAGGTCCCAAGCTCAATATAAACCAGCTTTGCTTTATCTTAAGTTATATTCTTGATAAACTTTATTTTTTAACTGTATTTTATCCTTATATCTCCCTACCATGTGAAGAAAGTAGTTGATAAAGAGGATGAGGACACATGTAATTTAAATAGTCTGTTTTGGTAAATTTAACATTCAACTTTTAAAAATTATACTTATATGAAAACAGTCTTCTTTAAATAAGATGATTTTTCTGACATGTTTTGATTATATAACATGTGCACTGTTTGCAAAAGAAGAGCCTGTCACAGATTGTAAAGAAGAAGAAAAAAAAAAAGAAAGCTTTGCCATCATTTTTCTTATTTGCTTCATGATTAGGAAATTTGTAAATGTTTTGAGAGCTTTGTGTGCTATTTTCCCTTGGATTAGCCATGAAATTTGGTTAGGTGTTTATTTGCAAAAATTGTGTCTGATGCAATCTTCATTTAATTCCATTGTTTTTAGAGAAGAGTGGTTTGTTTCATTTTTTATGGAAACTGTTTTATCTCCAAACGCTTTTGGATTAAGCTTATTTCCCAGGTTAATAACTCTTATTAAAAACTGTTTTTGTGTGGATTTCACAAAAACAACCTGACGGCAGAGATTTATGTGCCACTGCTATAGTCAATGCTCATATTGGAAAACTATGAGGGACACGATCAGAGCCTGCATTTTCAGAAATCTCTAGCATGGAGATTATTCCACTGTTATATAGCAGCAAAGACAAACAAACAAAAAAAACAGCAGTGTTTTGTTTGTCTCGTTTTAGCATTTGCTGTATTTCAGGTTCACACACACGCATACACACACACACACGCGTTATTTCCTTAATCCTCATGAAAACCCTGAGATAAAATGAAATTTAGGACGAGCCTCGTTTTCAGGACCACCCCTACCCACCACCAAGCTTTTAAACTCGTATTTAAATTGTATTTCCGAATCCTCTGTGTAAGTTAAAACGGTCAAAAGAATTTAGGGGTCCTTAGGTCCCTCAACAACTAATACCATGGTTCTTTCTAGAAATGCAAGCAGCCAGCAACTTTACTGGGCAACCCGGCACACATCCGTTAACCCTCTTCCTTGCCTACTGTGGTCTCAGATTTCTTACATGGGTGACCAGAAAGTTGGAAAAAGTTTCTTCGCCTTTCCCTGAACTAGTTTTGGAGGTGAAAGGAAGAGAGAGGCAAAAACAGAAAAGTAAGTCAACCGTCCTTTCATGGGTTGGGAAGGGCCGATCTGTTAGGTTAAACTCGCTTAAACCGAGAGCAGAGAGTCCAGCAGCGAAGATCCAAATATTTCTTGTCATTACAGAAATGCTCGCCCTTCTTCTGCAAGCCCACACCCCGTCCTACTCCCTGCGTCTGGGAGGAACTACATTTCCCAGCATGCCATTCAAGCCGCCTCGCCCGGCGCCAGGGCGCGCTTGATGACGCCATCAACCCGCGCGATGTTTAGACTCCACTGATGTCGTGGCGCCACAGGGGAAGAAGTTGGTGATTTTGCCGGGCGCTGGTCCCGAAGTCGAGGTCCGGGGACCCCCGACCCCTTCCTCCCTCCCCTCCGCCTGCCTTTTCCCTCTGTCGTCTGCCGGAATGAGGCGCGCAGGCCTGGGTAAGGAGAGGGCTGAGGTCCGAATTCGGGGGTCCCGCAGCCGGCAGTGCTGGGCGCGGGGGCGCGGCAGGACGTGGGACCGGCCTTGTCCCAGGAATCTGGGCCAGGAAGCAGGGTGCATGGCGAGGTCTTTGGAGGCGGTGCCACGTGGACACAGATCATTACTCTCAGTCCTCGGGGTTTCCTGAAGTTCGGCTCAGTCCCGAGTTTGAATGGCGGGTTCAGAGAGAGGCGTGGGCGCCTGGGGGCGGGGAGGGCGTTTAGTGGTGGTGGCCGACCGCATTCCTGCGGAAGGTGTTTGTCCCCGCAGCCTGGCGCGGGCTCCCCTCTCCTGCTGGCCCTGGGTGCCAGGTGTCCTCAGAAGCCAGATGGGAAGGGGTGCGGCGTGCGAAGCGCACTGGGAAGAGTGAGTGACAAAGGTGAATGGACGTGTCGTTGCTGTGAAAGTCCGATTCTGGCATCGGGGTCAGAGGCCGTTTTACCCAGAACACGTCTTCCCCGAGCCTGGCTCCACCGCCTCGGCAGCAGCCCGCGGCCCTGCTCGGCGCTGGTGCTGACCTTTGGGTCCAGGAAGCCTGGTGACCAGCCAGCAGGAGTCAGTGAGGCACAAGGGCTCTCCCCGGGCCGATGTAATGCACAGCTGTTCAAACAGCATTTCCTGGTTCCAGGCTTCTCTCTTAAGAGACAGTTGTAAAAAGTAAAAAAGAAAAGAACCCTGCTAAATCACCGTACAGTAACCTGAGAAAAAAAATGCACGAAATATTTGGGGGAAAAGTTGTTACATTTTTCGATGGTTATAAGATGGAAAAAGTCAAAAAAAAAAAACCCAAAAACTTCAAAAGTGTGTCAGGTATTTAAAGTTAGTGAAAGTTGACAGTAACTCTAGTCTTGTACATTGATTAATACATTATAGTATGAGAAACCATTTTGGAAAAAATACGGTTTTTATGAATACTTACGTCATAGAAAGCTGACCAGCTAAATGGTAGAGAGAAAAAATAACTAATTTTGAGAATGCTTAGCTTTATATGCGTCAGTGTGTTTTGTTTGTGTCATTACTGATAATGACACAAACATTTATTGTGCCCTTGAGTAAGCTCTGGGCATACAGTTTGTTGCCCTGTTTATCCTCCCCAAAGCTTCCAGTCTAGCTGGGGAGTAGGAACAGGTTCAAAGGTAAATTCTGGTACAAGGTGGTTCTACAGATAGTGAATGGTTAGGCATGTCAGAGAGAGAGTGCCGTGTACTTGATGGAGACATAGGAACTTGACCTGTTAAAGATTCAGGGTGGGGAGAGGTAAGTTCCAGCTGGAAGGATGACACCACTCCCCCGAAAAGAATTGTAGCACTGGAATTAGGAAGGATGCGTTGAAGGGATTATGATCAAGCCAGTTTGACTGAAGCAGCAGACACAGAACCAGAACTACCACCTTGTGGAGATCTTTGAATGCCCGGCCAAGGAGTTTGGATCTTATCAATAGGCCTATTAAACTCTTTGAATATTTTGTTCAGCCATGTGTCATGATCAATTGCAGGCAAAGGTGGTGATTCTCAGCCCTGACTGTACATTAGAATCACCTAATCACCCCGAGAGCTTTCAAGGCATTGCTACCTGGACCCCCCCTCACCCAGCGGAGACTAATTAAATTAGAATCTCTAGGATAGAGCCTTTTTTCTTTCAAGCTCCCTTGTAATTGAGAGAAAAGATGAAAACTTAGGTGTCTGTCCATTGAATTGCTATCATTTACATTGGTATGATAGGCGGGCTTTTTTTTTTTTTTTAAGTATCAATGTGTATTGACTTGGAATTTTAAACTTGGGATAAAGAAATAGTGAATCTGATAGATAGTCACATGGAGAAGCTGCCACACTTCACATGAATCTCTTTAAGTGATTTGGCTCAGCTGCTGATGGAAACTAGCCAAAGGAGTAGCATTTGTCTAAATGGACAAAGGCTGAAGATGGATGGCTGGCACTCACTAGCTTTCCTAGAACTTTCATAGCAGTGGTCTACACAAAAAGGAGTGGCTAACTTTAGAGTAGCCACTCCTAGAATTTTATTTAACATTTTTGTAGTTTTTATAGTGGGGGGTGGGTGATAGTATGTGAAAAGTTCGAAATTCTTTAACAAGAAATGTGTATTGAAAGATTGCTGGGTGATGAGAATTTTGCTTTCAATAAATGGAATGATATAGAAGTACTATAAAATTAAAAGTAAGGTAAACAAAGAAAATAAAGCAAATAACCATTCATTTAGAAATGAATTTCTTGGTAAAGTTGACAAGTGATTATGTCCAGCCAGTCATTAATTACTTATTGGGCAAATGTTCTACATTTAGAAGCTTAGTCATAAAAGAAGAAGACGTATACCTTTTCTTTAAAGTTTTTGGTCCTCATTAAAGTAGAGTTTGTACAGCGTATCATTAACTGATGGAATAGGAATGCATGTTCAAACAACTATTTTAACTGAGTGGGGGAAATACTATGCATAGTCATTTGAGTTCTTCACTTTTATAATAGCACATTTGGAGAGCTTTATTGATATATCAGCGGTTGAGGGGAAAATTGGGGAATGCAATTCTTTCTCCTCTGGAATATACTTGTTCAACATTTTGTTGTGTTTGTGTGTGTGTGGTGGTGGTAGAGATTGTGTAGGTGTCAGTTGCATATAAAGTACTCATTATAGGGGATATAAAATTATGAGATATTGTTTCTGCCCTCAAAGAAGCTTATGATTCTACTAGTGTCCCAGTGCACAGATTCGTGCACATTGAAAGGAAATTTATTAGAAGAAATATTTTAATATTTCTATTCGCACTTTCTCTATAAAAGTATCAATCAAATTCACGATCGACAATGATAGATCAAAACACACGCCTGCAATTGGTGCCAGCGAGAGCTTTACTAGTATATGTAACAGGAATGAATGAGTCAACTTAGCCTTCTATATCCTATCTAATAAAAGAGTGATATGCAGATTAGGCGTCACTCTGTCAAAATATGGCCGCCCCATTTTACCACATCCTATGTAATAAAATATTAGTATGCAAATTAGGCATCACTCCGTCACAGAGATGGCCATCCCCATAGCCACAAGATGGCTGCACCCAGTCTGGCTCAGCCCCGCCACTGAAGTGGTCAGGCCTGTTAGCCAGGCAGGTGGCAGGGGAGGTGGAGGGCCTCAGGCATGGGCAAGGATGGAGCCAGTGATTGGAGGGGGCAGGGGCAGAGCCAGTGATCAGAGGGGTATGAGGGTGCCCTACCCAGTCATAAGGCCTGGGCAGGGGCAAGGCTGGAGATCGCAGGGGCCTGGGCTCCATAGAGCCAGCGATTGGAGGGGCAGGGACGGAACCTGCGATCTCAGGGGTCTGGACACGGGTGGGGCCGGCAAAGCAGGGGCCTGAGGGTCCCCTGCACAGGCCTGTAGCCTTGGCTAGAAGCTGCAGTGGGGCAAGGGCGGAGCCGGTGATCGTAGAGGCCTAGGCTCTGTGAAGCCAGCGATCGGAGGGGTTTGGGGTCTTCTGCCCAGGCAAAAGTATAATATGCAAATTAACCCTCACTCCGTCACAAAGATGGTGGTAGCCAGGGAGCTGTAGCGAGGCAGGAGGCTTGCATTGCCCCAGCGACAGAGGAAGCCAAGATTCCCACCTGCCCTGCAGGCCCTGAGCTCCGCTCAAGGCAACAAAGTTTCAATTACAGGAGGTAAATAAACCCAAGATACCTGATTCCAGCTGCTGGCTTTGAGCAGGACCAAGGCAACAAAGTTTCAATTATAGAAGTTAAATAAATCCCAGATACCTGCTTCCAGCCCGTGGCCATGGCCAGCCTGATAAAAGCCCTCAGCCCCTCACCCAGGCTGGCCAGACACCCCAATATAAACCCCCACCCTGAAGGAGCTGTGGCCAGTCTTTTAACAGCCCTCAGCCCCTCACCCAGTCTGGCCACACTCCCATGGGGTGAGGGTCTCCCCTGGGAGTTTTGGCCAGCCTATAAACAGCCATCAACCCCTCACCCAGGCTGACCAGACACCCTACGGGGGACCCCCACCCTGAAGGAGCTGTGACTAGCCTGCAAACAGCCATCAGCCTCACCCAGGCTGGCCAGGCACCCCAGCAGGACACCCTTCAGGGCAAACCAGCCAACCCCCACCTGTGCACCAGGCTTCTGTCCTATACAATAAAATGGTTAATATGTATATTGACCCTAACAGCAGAACAACTGGGAATGACTGGTCACTATGACACACACTGACCACCAGAGGGTAGACACTCAATGCAGGAGCTGCCCCCCTGGTGGTCATTGCGCTCCCACAGGGGGAGCTCTGCTCAGCCACAAGCCAGGCTGATGGCTGCCAGTACAGCGGTGGTGGCAGGAGCCTCTGCCACCTCCTCAACAGTGCTAAGGATGTCTGACTTCAGCTTAGGCCTACTCCCCGCTGGCAAGTGGACATCCCCCGAGGGCTCCTGGGCTGCCAGAGGGATGTCTGACTGCCAGCTTAGGCCTGTTCCCCTGGGGAGCGGGCCTAAGCCAGCATGTAGACATCCCCCGAGGGGTCCCAGACTGCCAGAGGGCACAGGCCGGACTGAAGGACTCCCCCTACCCCGAGTGCACAAATTTTTGTACACCGGGCCTCTAATATCTAAACTAATAAAAGCGAAATATTAAAATTAACCGTTTCTCCTAGACAGGATAAGCCACGCCCACCAGCCAATCAGAGTGGCTGTATGCAAATTAGCCCAGCCAACATGGAGGCCGCCACTCCCGGACCTGAGTAAACGGCTGTTTCCATTGCAGCAGGAGCGAAAGTGAAGCTGCGCCCGCTCAGCTCAGCTCCGATTAAACTGGCTGTAGCGAAACACACCTTTGAAACAATATAACAATCATAGAATCCTCCGGAGCTGAAGGAAAGAGCAGCCTGGGCCTAACCAGTAAAAGTAACAATTGTTTCATTATAGACGTTGCGAGGTGAAGCAGAGGAGGCTTCGTTAGTTAGAAGGCCGCCTTAAAGGAACAGTGTATCAATTATAGAAGATAACCCCAGGCCTTAAAGGAACAGCATCAATTATAGGACAGAAACCACAGAAACCTGCGTCCAGCCGGCCTTGCTGGGACGTTGGGCAATGGGAGCTGTGGGCAGCCTTAAAGCCCCTCACCCAGGCTGGTCAGGCACACCAGCAGGTGTACATACCCCGAGGGGTCCCAGACTGCGAGAGGGCACAGGCCGGGCTGAGGGACCTCCTGAGTGCACAGAGCGGCTGCAGGGCGGGATAGCGCAGGACCCAGGACCCGTGAGAGGGAAAGAGGAAGCAGGGTTGGAGGGGCACCGGAAAGCGGGAAAGAGGTGGCAGGGGGTCGGCGGCCTGCTTGGCGGCTGCCCAGGCCCTTTGCAGGGCACCGGGGAGCGGGAAAGCAAGGCTGCAGGGGCCGGGGTCCTGTTTGGCAGCTGTCCAGGCCCTTCGCGGGGCATTGGGGAGCGGGAAAGAGGTGGCAGGGGGTCGGTGACCTGCTTGGCAGCTATCCAGGCCCTTTGCGGGGCACCGGGGAGCGGGTAAGAGGCGGCAGGGGGTCGGCAGCCTGCTTGGTGGGCTTCCCAGGCCCTTTGCAGAGCATCGGGGAGCAGGTAGGAGGCGGCAGGGGGTCGGCGGCCTGCTTGGCAGCTGTCCAGGCCCTTGGAGGGGCATCGGGGAGCGGGTAAAAGGCGG
>PVJC01024389.1:0-25571 GCA_004026665.1 Murina feae
AGCACCAAATGCAGGGTTATAATGGCTTCATTAACAGACCGCAGGTCTTGTACTGGGCGGTAATCATTGATCCCAGGCTTCTTGACAGTTAAGAGAGGGGTGTCCCATGGAGTCTGACAGCACTTAAGAAGTCCCTGTTGAAGCAGTCATTCTAGGTGGCCCTGGATACCTAGTCAGGTGTTCCTTGGAATTGGATACTGGCAGTTTTAAGGCTGTGCCCCAGGCTTCAAGTCAATTAGCACTGGGGCATGGTTCTTAGCCAGGCCTGGGGGATTTCCTTCTGCTCAGACCAGCAGGAATTCCTTCTCTAGTTAAGGCTCTAATGGTGAGTCCTTTGCCTGGGAGGTATAAAGTCTCCATTCTTATTCCCTAGGAACTGCTGAAGACAGGATCACTGGACGGGTCTCCTCACCTAAGCGCAGTTCTGCTGAGCTGTCCGGGTCAAAGGTGATTTCTGCTCCCATTTTGGCTTAAAGGTCTCTGCCCATTAGAGGAATTGGGCAATCTGGCAAGCACAGGAATTCATGAACTACCTGGTGGCCGCCTAACTGACATCGGCAGGGCAGCAGAATGGTCTGCAGGTGTGGTCCCTAGTAACTCAAATAATGGTGACTTCCTGTCCTGAGAGGGGAGCTACTTTCTGATTAACTTCCAAGTGCTCTGCTCCTGTATCAACCATAAAGTTCACAGTCTGCCCCTTGATTTTCATTTTAACCATGTGCTCAGTTGGAAAGAGCCCAGTCTATCCTAATTGGAGTCGGCTGCCGCCATTCCAATGAGGTCTGCCTCAGGTGGCTGTGGCTGATAGTGGCTGGATGGTTTGGATGGCTTTGACTGCTTCTTCTGGAGGCTCAGACATTCATTCTTCCAGTGTCCTAATTCTTTACAATAGACACACTTGTCCCATTAAAGATCTGTCCTTCCTTTTTCTGATTTGGCTTCTTGCTGTCTCCCTTTTCTTTTCTGGGAGCTAGCTTCTATAATAGCTGCAATAATCAGTGTTGCTCTCCGTTTTGGTTTCTCCTCAGTCTCCTTTTTAGCTGCATTGTCCCAATTAATGAAAACCTTTTTTGGTATTTCCAGTAGCTCTGTTGCATTCTTTCCTGCAAGTCCTTCAAGCTTTTGTAGCTTTCTCCAAATGTCTGGCTGAGCCTCACTAATGAAAGCTGCATTGGCCAGAGTTTGATTCTCTGAGGCCTCAAAGAGAGTGTAAACTCGATATGCTTCACAGAATATTCTCACAAAAGGCTTCCAGACTTTCATCAGGTCTCTGGAAAACCTCATAGGTCTTGGCCATATTAGTGGACTTCTTGGCCACAGCCCAGAGTCCCTGGAGGGAGGCCAGCCAGTATCTCTCTAATCTGGCCCTCCCATCCTCCAAATTCGGGTCCCATCTGGGTTCCACATCTTGGAGAGCCTCCCTGGCCCATCTGTTTATTTCTAATGTCCCTGGGAGGGCCTGGTCTAGAGCCATTTACAAGCTTCTGTTATTATTCTCATGCTCTCCTCAGTGTTAAAAAAGTGTGAGAAGGAGTTGCTTTGCAGTTGACCCAAGTGGGCTTATGGGTCTGAAAAATTGACTCTAGGAGGACAACCATGGCTTGAAGTTTTTTGGAATAAGTGGGAGTGTGATGTTTCCAATTTAAGAGATCGGTCATAGTGAAAGGCTGGTAGTAAAGGACCGATCCCCCCTCTTCTGGGGTCCCATTTTCTCCAATTATATGAGGGCCCTGCACTTCTTGGAGAGGCATCTGGAAAGCTGGGAGTGGTTTGGGTCCCCAATCATCTGATCGCAAATGTCATCCAAATGGCTTTGGAGAGTCCGGCTGGGGAAAGGAGGTGGTGTATCTAAGATTCCCTGGTTAGGCAAAGAGGCACTGGGTAGTGCTAGAGGCAAGTATGGAGGTGGTAGAACTTACATGGCTTCCTCAGGGGGTTTCTGCAGAATAGGAGGCTTACTAATATTCTCCTTCTGAGGGGCCTTCCCTTTTTCCTTATACACAAAACTGGAATCAAAGTGGCTTAAAGCTGTGCTATTTCTAGCCACTGGTCAATATAAGGGAACTTGTCAGAATGACCTGGGTCTCCTGTGATAATTCTGTGAACATTCCTGATCATGGGACATCCAATGTGCCTTCCGGTGGACATCCTACTGCAAAAGATGTCCAGTCTATTTCACACATCCATTTTAACTCCCAGGGGACTAGTTTTACCCTTTAGTCCCCAATAAACCCTTTTTTAAAATTCCTTAACATACATTCTAAGACAGTAGAGTTTGAGGAGGAACTATTACCCATGTTGCAGGGAGAGAACAGGTTGCCTCTTTTTTTTTTTTTTTTTTTTAAATACCCTAATAAAAGAAATAATCAACATAATGGTTATTTTCTAACTTCATTTGTCCTTGGATGTGGACAGCAAATTACATTAATCAGATTTCTGCAACCATTGTCCCTGAGTACATTGACATAAGCTATTTAACCTCTATTTAGAGAGGCAAATTGAAAATCATTTACTCCCCAGTGTCTTTGGTTTAGGGAAGACAGGATTTACAAGATGGCTCCAATGTCCTTGATTTAGGGAAGACAGGATTTCTGCTGAGTTTCTCTATTCGCCAGGCTTACTGGCCTGTCATCCATTCAACTTTCTTTCAACATTTCTCCTCACTTTCCTCTATTACACTAAAGCCATACGTTCTTTCCAGTTAGATAGAACTCTTAGCCTTAAGTTTTAGGTGACATGTAAATAATTAACATTCCTCAGATTAGCAACACATTCATATTTTTTAAGAGAGACAAACAGAAATTTCACTAGCTAAACAATTTAAACAAACAACAAAGAGACATATTTAAACAGTAAAGACAGATAACATTCCCCATTAAAAACTTTGAATCACCACAGAAATTCTGGAGAGATTTAGAAGGGTTTAAAAAACACACACACACACAAAACAACAACAACAAAAACACAAGAACACTTTTACACTGGCGCACGCCACATTTACACCACAGAATACCATGCATTCACCAAATCATTTTCAATTGTGCAGAGATACAGAACAAGTCCCTGAACAGAGGCTACTTAGGGATGCTTCTCTTCTACCTTTTTCAAAACCAGGCCAGATTTGGACCCTTAGCCAGTCCAACTTTTGATTTCCTTCCTGGGAAGTCCCAGAGATGGTAAATACCGTCTAGGAGCCGTTCCTTGAGATGATCCAAGCTATCTTGAGATAAATTACCTAGGTAGGGGCCAGCTACCTCTTCTGTCCCATAGGACAGGCCAGAACTCAGACCCATTTGCCCAGGAAAAAACTTACAGTTTCAGAAGTCTGATTTTGACTTCCCTCCAGGAAGTCTCAGAAAGGTATTTCCTATCTCTTCTGGGTCAACCAGAGCACTGAGTTGCCGCAGTCCCTCCAAGCCTCCACGAGTTCAGGAACCAGCAAATGTGCTGGTGGCGCACCTTCCTTATATCCCAGAGCTGGAAGCAAGTGCCCTGAAGTCCTCTCTTGTCAGCAGTGGCCTAATAGCCAGTTCAACTGATGTTTTCTCAGCCCAACACACCAAATGTTGTGGCAGAATGAATGGGAGAACCATCAGTTAGCACTCTGAGGGAGGAAAGTTTAACCTTTATTTTGCAGTCCAGGGGAATTCTGGATCCAAAGCCTGAACTGAACTCTTGGGGAGGCTTTGACCTATATATCACCTCCTGTGGTGGGCCCCTGAAGATCTCCGCAGCTCTGCCCAAGTCAGTCTTTGTGGGGCCTTAGGGTTAGGCTCTGCAGCTCCACCCAAGTCAGTCAGCGTGGGGAAGTAAGACTACAGTTTTAACCAGATACTGAACTAGGTTGCAAGCCCCCCATTTTCCTTTTCAGGGTAGTGTGAACAGTTAATTCCTAAGATCTTATTTTTTTTGTTGCAATGGTAATTGGGATTGTTTGCTTAATTTCTCTTTCTGAGAATTCATGATTGGTGTATAAACAAGTCATTAATTTTTGAGTGTTGAATATATATTCTGCTACATTGCCAAATTCATTTCTTAAATCTAGTGTTTTTTTTGAGGGGTATCTTTAGCATTTTCTATTTACAATATCATGTCATCTGTGAATAATAAGAGTTTTATTTCCTCCTTTCCAATTTGAATGCCTTTTATTTCTTCTTCTTGTCGGATCGATGTGGCCAGGACTTTCAGTGTTATCCTATATAATAAAAGCCTAATATGCTAAGTGTTCAGTTGACCAGTCAGCCATTCAACCAGTCAAAGCATAATCTACACTAATAACAGAAAAATATGAAAATTGACTGTACCTTTTCAACACCCCACAGACAATCAGGAGTGAGTATGCAAATTAACCCAACAAAGATGGCAGGCCTGTGGGCAGGGCACACAGGCGCAGGCACTGAGCAGCTGGGGTTGGGTGGGAATGCCCTCTGCATTGCCATGGTGGGCCTGTGGGCAGTGGACACGTGCTGAGCAGCCTCGAAATGGAACAGGAAGCCCACCACGTCGCCCTGATGACATGGAGGGCATTCCAGCCCCCTTGGCTGCTCCAGGCCTATGCATGCAGGCACTGAGTGGCCTGGGTCTTGGTGACACCACTGGAGTGTCTGGTCCTGTCAACCCGACCTGGGAGTGGCTGAAGTTCCCAGTCCTTTTTGTTTCTGCAGCCCCTGGATGGGAAGCAAAAACCAAGAGCGCTGGGAGCACCAGGAATTCTGGGAATTGTAGTTCTGGTGGCAGATGCGTTGTGAGAGCTCCTAGACACTAGACAGTGGTTCTCAACCTTCTGTCTCTTTAAATATAGTTTCTCATGTTGTGACCCCAACCACAAAATTATTTTTGTTGCTACTTCATAACTGTAATTTTGCTACTGTTATGAATCATAATATAAACATCTGATATGCAGGATGTCTTAGGCAACCCCTGTGAAAGGGTCATTCTACCTCCAAAGGGGCAGTGACCCATAGGTTGAGAACCGCTGCAGTAGAGCAAAGTGAGCCTGGAGCAAGTTACTGTTGCGGGTGGGGGATGGAGGAAAAGCAAAGGTGAGAGGCATAAGTAAAGTAACTGTGTCGAGGAAAAATTAAAAGGAAGATATCCTGCAACTTCTAGGAAATCTCCACCAGTGGAGCACAGAAAAAAGAAAGACCCCTACTATTCTGTGAGCACAAAACCAACTGAGTTGGGGTCTCAGACAATTTGCTCATATGACTGCAAAGACAGACAGAAACTCCCAGATTGGAGAGGGCTCCCCTGAGGGCTCCCAGATTGGGCTTCCACTGAGCCCCTAGTATGCTAATGATATGCCAAGGCACTAAACTGCTCACTATGACCTGCACTGACCACCAGGGGACAGATGCTCTGACTGGTTCATAGGTCAACGGTCAACCACTAACCCATGCAAGGTGAGCTGCTGGGAGTTTTTTGATTACTGTTTCTATTCTGCAGTTGTTGTTGGTCTATTAAGGTTTCTGATTCTTCCTGATTCAGATATGAGAGATAGAATTTTTCTAGGAATTTGTCCATTTCATCCACATTGTGCAGCTTGTTGGCATATTGTTCATAGTATTTTCTTACAATCACTTGTATTCCTGTGATGTCAGTTGTTACTTCACCATTTTTGTTTCTGATTTTATTTACTTGGGTCCTCTCTCTTTGTTTCTTGATGAGTCTGTTTAACAGTTTATCAATCTTGTTTATCTTTCAAAGAACCACCTCTTGGTTTCATTTTTTTTGTACTTTTATTTTTTTAGTCTCTATATTATTTATTTTAGGGATAAATAGTTTATTATTAATTTTTCTGATTTTCTGAGATAGGCCTATAGTGCTATGAAATCCTCTCTCAGGACAGCTTTTGTTGTGTCCCAGAGATTTGGGTTGTTCTGTGTTTTTTTACATTTGTTTTCAGAAAGTTTTTGATTTCTTTGTTGATCTCATTGCTAACCTTTTATTGTTTAATAACATGCTATTTAGCCTCCTTGTGTTTGAATAGTTTGAGGTGTTTTTACTGTAGTTGATTTCTAATTTCATACCACTGTGATCTGAGAAGATGTTTGATGTGATTTCAATCTTTCTGAACTTCTAGAGACTTGTTTTGTGGTCTGTCTTTGCGAATGATCCATGTACACTTGAGAAGAATGTATATTCTGCAGCTTTGGGGTGAAATGTTCTATAAATGTCAATTAAATCCATCTAATCTAGTGTGTCATTTTAGAGTCACTGTTTCCTTGTTAATTTTTTGTCTGGAAGATCTATCCAGTTAAGTCAATGGAGTATTGAAGTCCCCTATTATGATTGTGTTGTTGTCAATCTCTCCCTTAAAGTCCTCTGTAAGTTTTTGTATATATTTAGGTGTTCCCATATTGGGTGCATATATGTTTACCAGGGTTATATCACCCTGTTGGATTGCTCCCTTTAGTAGTATGTAGTGACCTTTGTTGTCTCTTGTGATGGCTTTCATTTTGAATTCTATTTTTTCAGATATGAGTATTACTACCCCAGCTTTTTTGTTTCCATTTTCATGGAATTTTTTTTCCATCATTTCACTCTCATTCTGTGTGAGTCTTTGTTCTGAGGTAGGTCTCTTATAGACAGCATATATTTGGGTCATGTTTTTATACCCATTCTGTTACCCTATGTCTTTTGATTGAGCATTTAATCCATTAACATGTAAGATTATTATTGATAGGTACTTATGTATTGGCATTTTAAATTCTATATGCCTACGCTTCTCTCTCTCTATTGCTTCTTCTCATTACAGCAGTCCCTTCAGCATTTCTTGTAGTGATGGTTTGGTGATGATAAACTCTTTTAGCTATTTTTGGTCTGGGAAGCTATTTTACCATCTATTTTTGAATGATAGTCTTGCTGGATATAGTCATCTTGGTGTCAGACCCTTGCTTTTCATTAACTCAGTACTTCGTGCCATTCCCTTCTGGCTTGTAGAGTTTATAATGGGAAACCAGATGACAATCTTTTGGGAGTTCCATTGTAGATAACAAATTTCTTTTCTCTTGCTGCCTTTAATATTCTCTCTTTGTCTTTAATTTTTGGCATTTTAATTATGATGTGTCTGGATATGGGCTAGTTTGGGTTCTTCTTGCTTGGAACTCTCTGTACTTCCTGGACTTGTGTGACTTTTTCCTTTACCAGGTTAGGGAAATTTTCTGCCATTATTTCTTCAAACATATTTTCTATTTCTTTCTCCTTTTCTGCCTCTTCTGGTACACCTACTATGCAAATATTGTAACATTTCATGTTTTTCCACAGATCTCTTAAACTGTCCTGCTGTTTTTGTTTCTTTTTTAAAAAAAATTGTTTATTCATTATGGTTCTCTGATTTTGTTATTTTTTATACCCCATCTTCTAATTCATTGATCCGATCCTTGGCTTCCCTTAATCTACTGTGTATTCCTTCCACTGTGTTCTTTATTAGTGCTATGTCATTCTTTATATTTACTATATCTTTCCTCATGCTATTGAGCATCTTTGCCATCATTATTCTGAACTCTATGTCTGATAAATTTCTCATCTCCATTTCACTTAGCTCTTCTTCTGGAGAATTCTCTTGTTCTTCATTTGTGTTTTTGTCTTCCCATTTTGGTTGCCTGTTTGGGATTGTGACTATGTATTCGGTAGCTCTGCTATGCCTCCCAATCTCTAGTGCAAGGTAGTGTCAATGCTTGTTTCTAACTAATTAGATTAGGCAAAGACTCAAAGCTTCCAGAGACTTGCCTCTGCCTACCAACTGATTGGATTCCGTCTTGAGTAACCCTCAGGCAACCACCCACATGTGGAGCAAGAGGTTTTCCTACAGGGTGGAGCAATTGCTTCTGCCTGACAGCTAATTGTTATTCTCAGTCTCTAAACAGGGTGGGGAAAGGGGTTTTCCAAAAGTATGGGTCAACTATCATCTCCCCAGGTAAACAGTGCCTGGAAATAAAATATCTGTCTGTGAAAGATGTCCTCAGCATGAGGGAATGACAGCATGGGAATCTCGGGTGTCTGCCTTCCAAGCTCTAACCCCAGAGCCCCCAACTCTAGGTACTGCTTGCACAGCTCCAGTTCACTCTGCCAGAGCCCAAGGTGAATGGCTGCACATGAAATTTTGTTCATTGGCCCTTTAAGAAGGTGTCTTCATTTCTAGCTGTCTCTCCCTGGCAGATTAGCAACTCTGATGCATTTCACAGCCAGATGTTTTATATGCACTTTTTCAGTTCTGTTGCTTTCTTCTGGAGATCTCAGTTTGGGGATTATATCCCAGAGTTCCCAGTGGCAACCCCCCACAGCTGATATATGTCTCTGAAATTCCAGCTGCAGTTGGTGGGAGCCTGGCCAGATCTTTCATGCTTCTGCCCTTCCTACCAGTCTCTATGCAGTCTACATTTTCCATCCTTGGTTATCAGCATTCTCTCCAACTAGTCTTCAGCTGATTATTAAGGATGGTTTGTTTGTTTTTTTATTTAGTAACTAGGGGCCCAGGGAACAAAAATTTGTGCACTCGGGGGGTGGGGGTCTCTCAGCCTGGCCTGTGCCCTCTTGCAGTCTGGGACACCTCAGGGGGGAGGGGATGTCCACCTGCTGGCATGCCTGGCCAGCCTGGGTGAGTGGCTGAGGGCCATTTTCAGGCTGCCCACAGCCCCTTCTGGGTTCGTGCACTGGGGGGTGGGAGGGCTGGTGAGTGCAGGCCTGGACGTTTCCCACTGGAGGGCTCACGATCGCACACACCTGGTGGGCCCCCACCACTGAGGGGACACACCTGGCACAGAGCTGGGTGGCAAGCCAGGGGCAGACGCTGGTGCAGGATCCCTCGGTGGGGCCCTACTGCTGAGCAAACACACCCGGGGTGGAGTCGGGCAGGGGACTGGCTTTGGATTCTCCATACTGTGCAGCAGACCCTCCCACACGCCCTGTGGAGGCCCCTGGGAGGCGGATGAAGGTAGCGGACCCTGGACAGGTGCTCCCGCACACCCCCAAGGAGGCGCCCAGGGGACGGAGCCAGGCAATGGACCCAGGACAGGCACTCCTGGACTCCCCGAGGAGGCCCCTGGGGAACAGAGCCAGGTAGCGGACCCAGGATGGCTGCTCCTGAAAGCCCTGTAGAGGATCTGCTCTCCTGCACACCTGGTGGAGGCCCCCGGGGGGCAGAGCCAGGCAGTGGACTTGGGACGGGTGCTCCTGGATGCCCCGAGGAGGCCCCAGGCCAGACCCCCACTGAGCTGACACACCTGGCACAGCTATGCCAGCCGCGGAGGCTCCCAGTGCAGAGCCGCCCTACCAGCCCCCATCTTGGCTGGGTTAATTTGCATACAGCCGCTCTGACTGGCTGGTGGGCGTGGCCGTGAGCAGAGGCTCAGCCAGCCTAAGCAGGCAGTTGCAACAGAAGCCTCTGGTTTGCTCTAGCTCCATGGCTGCTGACTTCCATCTTGGCTGGGCTAATTTGCATACAACTGCTCTGATTGGCTGGTGGGTGTGGCTTCGGTGTCTCGGGTAATGGTCAATTTGCATATTACTCTTTTATTATATTAGATAATTCCAGTGTGGTCCTGGGAGCATGTCTGTGTAGCATCTCCATAAATTTTTGAACACCAACAACAAGTTTCTGGTTGACGATGATGCTATTCCTTGAGACAGGTAATTCAAGAGTGGGAGCAGCAGACTACCTGGGGCTGGTTAGGAATAGGAGTCAGTAGAACCCTGTGCAGGCCACATAATTGGTGCTGAGTAAGTATTTGTTTCAGGAGAATGCCAGATGGAGATATCTTGAAAGTGGCTGAATACAGAAGTTCATAGCTGATAGAGAAGAAGGGATGGGATGGAGATTAGATTATTGGGTGTGGGTGAGATTGCCCAGGGAGAATTTGTAGGGTGAGAAGGGGACTGGTGTGTTATTCCTGGGCAGCATTAACTGCATGCTTCTGTCCAAGATCCAGGCTCTCCTAAGACTTGCTTGTCCTTGGGGCTAACTTCCCATCCAGTTTGAACCTCGTCATTCTCTTTTCAGCACCACATCTTCCTAAGTGATTGCTCAACAGGGTAGCACAGAAAGGACAAACACTGAAAAACAAATAATTTGATAAGCTATAAACTAATACACTCTGAGTCCGAGTGGTTGCATGGAGGATGACACCATTGGTAATCAATCAGCCCCAAAGCCCATCAGCACACACATTCACAAGCACAGCCTTGTCCAGGGCCTTGTGAGCACACACATTCACAAGCACACAGCCTTGTCCTGGCTAAACATGATCTAAAACACAGACTTCTCTTTTACAGTGATGGGATAAGAGCTAGGAGAACTATGCTTATGAGCAGTCATTCTGGCCATATCCCTCCTCGGTAACATGTATATTAAATAGTGGGATGCAGGGGTCAGCCTGTCACCATTTTGTAGCCCTCTCATGAGAGAGGAGCAAAGTGTGAACCTTTGCTAGGGTTGTTGGAACAAGTCAGCACAGACACAAGCTCATCAGCTCAAGGTTCTGTAGGTCAGTAGTCCAGGTTGGCTCAACTGGGTTCTCTGACCTGGTTCTCACCAGCCAAAATCAAGGTGTTCATTGACTGGGCTTCAAAAGAAGTTTGAGGGAGAATCTGCTTCCATGCCAACTCAGGTGGCTGGCAGAATCCAGTTCCTCACAGTGTGGGACTGAGGTCCCTGTTTTCTCCTTGGCTGACAGCTGGGGACAACCTTGATTCTTAGAGGTCTCTCTTTGGCCCCTGCAAGTGAGTGCCTAAATCTCAGTCAGCAATGGTGTGTGACATCCTTCTCACTCTTAGAGCCTTCCTGACTTTACCTGGGTGTTTCAAGACACTTCTGCCTTATCTTCCTTTGTATCCTCTGACTCTAAGCAACAAAATTTATCTTTTTTTAAGGGAAGATGAGTTGGACTCACCTAAATAACCAAATAGAAATATGCCTATTTTAAGGTAACCTTAATTATACCTGCAAAGTCCCTTTTTCATGTAAGATAACATAGGACAGCTTCTGGGCATGGTTGCACACCCATTTAGAGGGGTGGAGAAATTGTCAGCCAACCACACAGCGTGATGGCAGGAATGAGTTGATTCGTACGACTCCTCTCTTCCTGTCTTTTTGCCCTTTTCTCTCGCACAGGTTCAGTATTGATTCTTTTTACTATAACTCCTTTCACCCTTAACAGGTTAGAAAGCAGGAGTATTCGCCCTCCACTTCAAAAGTGTCTTTAATGTTCATCCAGCATCATCTTGATCCACAAGTTGCTTCACATAGTTCTGTACATTTTTTTGTGAAGCCCACTTATTTGATGTGCATCATGATTCTGACTATCACCGTTGTCTCTTACACTTGTTACATTCAATGGGTCACAGTGATATTTTCCTTCTGAATTTTGTTTCCTGGTGACCCATCCAAATGCTGGCTGTTTTATGAGCCCACTGAGCTAGCTATTCTGAGAACTTCAGGATTTGTGGCAAACCTTTACCTTCCATGTTCATTTTAAAAATGTCAAGATACTTCAGTAATAGTCCTGATTAGAGAATGCTTGTACGGCATGGTGAGTCATCTTCACTCAGATATCAGGCTTACTTCAGATTCCCCATTATACTGCATCATGGCTCATTAAACCCCATTGGCTAGAAAAGTGGGTCTTTGTGCAATGTTTATGTTCTGTGCTAATGTTAACTTTAGAACATTTTGGATGCAGATGCCTTTGGGGAAATTTGTAAAGCACTAGCTAATGTGCCGGCAGATTTCATCTCTTAAGTTCCCAAATAAGGTACCTGGAAAACAGCCTCCCAGCCCCCCCTAATTCATTCCCAGGTTTCTTGCTATCCAATCTTTATATATCTTTTTTATTTTTATATAATGTCAAACCTCATGATCTTCTGATTACCTTTTGTTTCTACTCTGCTATCTTTTTTGAAAAAAAATAATTCTTTATTGTTGAAAGTTTACATATGTCCCCAGCCCACCCCAGGCCTTCAGCACCCTATTGTCTGTGTCCATGGGTTATGCATATATGCATACAAAGTCTGGTTGATTACCTCCCACCCATCCACCCTCCCTCCCTGGCTTTCCCTTTGAGATTCCACACTCTGTTCCATGCTTCCAAGTCTCTGGATACACTCTGTTCATAAGTTTATTTTATTACTTAGATTCCACATATGAGTGAGATCATGTGATACTTGCCTTTCTCTGACTGACTTATTTTACTTAGCATTATACTCTCCAGATCCCTACATGCTGTCTTAAAGGGTTAGATAGTCATCTTTTTCACTGCTGCATAGTATTCCTGTATTGGAACAAGTGTCACACATACTGGTTACCACAGAGAGTGCTGCCCTAACTCTCTGTAGTTACAGCCTTTTATTTCCAGCTTTCTAATTTAAATTTCCACTTAAAATTCCAAGTGGCTATTTAAGTCTATATGTCTGAAACCAAGATTACAGGATAGCCTTGTCTACAAACTAATTTCTCTTATGCAGCTCTGTGTACCTATTGCCTAGGATTGAAACCCAGAGTCACTCTTTGCTATCTCTCAAGCACCAAGAACCAATTCTCCATCCCAAATATGTTGGGGGTGTTGTGTCCTGTGATTTACTCTCCCTGATATTACTTTTTATTCACTCATTCACTGAAGGAGCCCTTTATTCTAGCGCTGTGCGAAGAGCTAGTGATACACAGAAAAGCTGATGAATAAGTCAAGCACAAAGCCCTTTGATCATTGACCTCTCATAAGTCAGGGTGGTGCATACACAGGAGTTTGGGAGCTTGAATTGAGGACTCTTCTGTTTTGGTTCAGCTCATCTTGTGCTGGGACATTTGGAAAAACCTCTGGCCACAAAGCCATTCTGTTCCTTGCCCTGCTGCCTGTATTTACTTATAAAGTTTGGATCAGATAGTGTCACCTGTAACTAAAACACTTCCTTGGCTCCCCATGACACAGGACAAACACAGATTTCTTGACCCACTTACAAACTCAGGCTTTCCATAGCACTCTTTTATGCAACACAGTTATTAATGTCACAGTCCACGAAATGGGAAAGGAAAGAACAGGAATTAAAATGCCTACTCTGCTTTAAAATTTACCATCAGTATCATTTTCAATCACCCTCTTTCCCCTTTTGGCAATCAGCTCAATTGATCATTTTCCTGATTGCTGTTCATACTTTGCATGCAAGACACTGAGCAGTTCTGGTGAACATGGATTATCAGTGTGTGATTAGTTACTGTGCTCACACACACTCCATACAAGTCTGTGGCATATGGCACCATGCAGCAGACCAGCAGAAGCCAGGCCTTAGAACTTGCTCTTAGGAACATTGAATCCATCTTTACAGATAAGTATGACCTCAGGAAAGAATGAGAGCCAGTGCTGACTATTTCTCCCTTCACAGAAGCACTCTATGCAAATATATTCATTTATTCATTCAGTCACTTAGTAATTCATGCATCAAATACTTACTGAACATTTGCCAAGTACACTGTGTTGCGAAGATAGGTCCTATCCTCAGGGAACTCACAGTCTCTTCTTCATACATTCTGTGATTGTCAAGTGCCAATATCAAAACCGAGTGAGCCAGGTTTCAGGGGCTAGGGGACTGGGGGAGCAATGAAACACTTGAGAGGCTTTAAAAGATTGAATAACGTTTTTTGTGGGTTTTTTTGTAGCAAGAATATGTATGTTTGTATATGTATTTCAGAAATGAGTGTGTGTGTGGGGAGGGGAGGGGGATAGGAGGAGGATGGTAGCACATAGGTGGGGAAAAATACTGCCCTGGTAAAGTGAACTCAAATGCCAAGGTAGTTAAAAATCTACACAATTACCTTGCAGGGAAATTATAGTAAGTTCACTGAGGCTTGATAGAGACAGAAAAGGGTAGGCAGGCAAGGGGAACAGAGGGAAATGCTGGAAGGTAAATGGTGCAAATGATAGAAGACTATCAAGGAGTGGTGGGTCCCAGAGAGGTCTCCTGGCAGGGGCATCACCAATCAAATTATTTTTGAATGAAGGTCAACTGTGGGTATAGAGGACGGATTTGAGATGAGCACTTAATGAATGTGTTTCTGAGGTGACCACAACTAAGTGCATGGTAGTCCCAGCTAACTCTGCCTATGTGACAGTGCTGGCCACCTTCCATGAGCTACATGTGGACCCTGACCTGTACACACTCTTGTTTGGGGAGAGTGTGTTGAATGATGCTTTGGCCATAGTGCTAACATAGTAAGTACTGAGATTTGGCCCATGTTTCTCTGATGATGTGAAATGCGCTTCCACTTGAAGATAATTCCTGGTGGCTTTAATAATTATCTTTTGTGTTATGTTGTAGAGATACAGGCAATTTCTAGCTTTCAGGGAATTGTTACAACAGAAAATCTCCCAAATTGGGTATAATTCACTAGGCATCTAATGTCTAACTTTGTTAATGGGTTTTATGTTTCCAACCTATTATGATGTACTATGGAGAGGTTAACATTTATTTACTTTTTCTCAGTGCATATATTAGGCTGATTCATGTAGGGTTCCTGAAATGCATATAAATGAGCCTTCTTCATTTCAAATCAATATCATTTATTTTTTTCCTTATACAAGTCATTTTATAGATAATAGACTAATGGAAAACATTGTATTTATAGTAAATTTGGCACCCTTCAGGGAAAACCAGCCGGCCCCCACCTATGCACCAGGCCTCTATCTTATATAATGAAAGGGTAATATGCAAATTGACCCTAACAGCAGAATGACTGGGAATGACTGGTCACTATGACACACACTGACCACCAGGAGGCAGATGCTCAATGCAGGAGCTGCCCCTAGTGGTCAGTACACTCCTACAGAGGGAACTCTGCTCAGCCACAAGCCAGGCTGCCAGCTGCCAGCACAGCAGTGGTGGTGGGAGACTCTCCCACCTCCTTAGCAGTGTTAAGAATGTCTGACTGCAGCTTAGGCCTGCTCCCCACTGGAAAGTGGATATCCCTGAGGGCTCTCAGGCTGCCAGAGTGCTGTCTGACAGCCAGCTGATCCCCCAGGAAGAGGGCCTAAGCCAGCAGGTGGACATCCCCCGAGGAGTCCCAGACTGCAAGAGGGCACTGGTCGGATTGAGGGACCCCTTGAGTGCAGAAATTTTTGTGCACTGGCCTCTAGTATATAGATAATGCCACTTTGGTGGCTTTCACTGAGTCAGAGTTCTCTTCTTGATTTTAGATTAAGACCAGCATTTTGGGCAACTGTCAAATAACCAAAGAAAAAGAACCATCTGATAAGTAAATGTGACAACAGGATTGATTCAAGATGTTTATTACTTCAAATACATTTAGAAAAGTACTGTGAGGTAATAAAGGACTTTTAGAAGTAAGATCTCAAGAGCAGAGGATCTGGGGCAGGCGGGGGAACACTGCTCTTCCTTCCAGCTGACATTTCTTAAAGATGCCACCTGGAATCACCACAGAACTCAGCAAATTTGAAGCAAAAGTCTCCAAATAAACTTATATTTCACCTGGCCACAGAAAACTGCCTTTTCTGCATTAAAAAAAAATGTCGGTGAGAGCAAATTAAAAGCAAAAGCTATGGCAGACTCACAAATGTTGAAGGATGCTTTCAAAGAAATACCAAGGAAATTAATCAGGACATCAGGAATCCCTGCCCAAGAAATACAGATATTAAAGGACCATTTAAAAATATTTTTAAAAATCTACCAAGTCCCTCATTTTCACTTTCTGAGCTGCCAATCTATAAAGGGCCAAGCGAAGAGCAAAACCACTAAAGCACAAATGAGCTGGAAAAGATCCATGTAACCACAGCCCAAGGAATAATAGGCCTTTCCAGGGCAGCACTTTAATTCACAGTAGTTTCATTAAAAATGCAGACTCCAGCCCCTGCCAGTGTTTCTCAGTGGATAGAGCATTGGCCGTCACACAGAAGAATGGCAGGTTTGATTTCTGTCAAGAGCATGTACCTGGGTTGCAGGTTCCATCCCCAGTCCTAATTGGGACACTTGTGGGAGACAGCCAATCGATGTGTCTCTCTCACATTGATGTTTCTCTCTCTCTCTCTCCTCCTCTCCCTCTCTCCTCACTCCCTTCCACTCTCTCTAAAAATCAATGGAAAAAATATCCTTGGGTGAGGATAACAAAAAAGAAAAGTTACACTCCAGTATGAAGGTTGATGTTCATTAAGCAAAGCCTGTGGGCTTTAAACAGTCAATTTGTTTGACATTGCCTCAGGTCCACATGCAGTTATCACTGGAGGTGCCTCTCCTGTGCCCCTCCATCCCCATGCCAGATCTCTGCCTTCAAGGTAGGAGAGCTTGCCACACTCACTGAAATCACATGCTCCACACTTGGGCAATCCAGGTATTGTGCAGAGTGATTCTAATGAACTCCATTCTTTACAATAAAGATGATCAGGAACACCTGACATACAGAGAAACATCTACAGGATCTAATCTGCACCCTCTTTCTTCTGCCTGGTGTGTTTGGATCCCACCAGAGCCTCTCACACTCTACTGAGTGGATGGACCTGCTGTGCCAGGTCTGGGCTGTCTATCCACCAGGGGCCTTCACCTTGAAGTTTTCCATGTTTTGTACTCCACTTTTCTTTCTTTTCTTTTTTTTAATATATTTTATTGGTTTTTAGCAGAGGAAGAGTGATAGAGAGTTAGAAACATTGATGAGAGAGAAACATTGATCAGCTGCTTCCTGCACACCCCCTACTGGGGATGTGCCTGCAATCAAGGTACATGCCCTCAACCAGAATCTAACCTGGGACCCTTCAGTCTGCAGGCCTGCACTCTATCCACTGAGCCAAACCAGTTAGGGATCCATTTTTCTTGCTCACTAGTTTCTTTAACTTAGTTTATAGCACATAACTTTTATACATCTATTTACACATGCATATTTCCTCTCCATTTAATGCCCCATCCCTACACTCTTTCTATTACCTATTTTCTAGTTTCCTTAGAAAAACCCTATTTAAAAATGGGGACTTATTTAACACTCTTTGTAATATTTTACGCAATAAAAAATTTTTTTAAAAATAATTTAAAAGTTTTCCATGATTTTCAGACTAGAAGTTCAAATATTTTGTCTCTCCACTTTTCTCTCCCTTCACACTAAACCACACACAGTGCCCTGACATAATTCTCTGTCTGGTACCTTCATGCCTTTGCACACACAGCATCGCTTCTCCCAGCATCTCTTTCTTCCTCATCATCTTTTACCACTTACAACCAGCTCCTTCTTGAGAACCCAGTGGCCCACATGCGGGGAGCCACTACCGCACCATGCCCTGTACTTCATCAGTTCCCTCCCTGCAAAATGTTGCAACCTTAAGTTTCCATGGATATTTGTCATTGTAGATAGTAACTTTTTAAACACTGTTTATGTACTTAAAATACATATTAAAGAACAAATTAAAACCTCTTGTATTTTCCCCTTTTAGTTATACGTTTGTGGAGGGAGGATTTTTTTGTTTGTTTTTTTGTTTGTTTGTGTGTTTTTCTGTTTGTTTGTTTTAGGAATAGTGATAGAGCTCTTCTTGTACCTGGAAAAGTTATAAATTTGGATGTGAAATCTAATCTAATAAAAGAGCAATATTGAAATTGATCATTTCTATGGGATGCCTAAGCCACGTCCACCAGCCAATCAGAGCGGCTGTATACAAATTAACTCAGCCAAGATGGAGGCTGGCAGTCACGGAGTTAGAGTAAACAGGCGGCTTCCATTGCACCAGGAGTAAACTGTCTGCCAGCCAGCCTGCTGGGCTTCTCCCGGCTCAGACAACATTGTTGCAATTATAGAAGCCTCGGAGCTGAAACAAACAGGAGGCTTCCATTGCACCAGCGATGGAGGAAACTGCCTGCCTAGAGTCTACTAAGACAATATTCTTTCAATTATAGAAGCCACGGAGCTGAAGCCAACAGGAGGCTTCATTACCTGCCTAGGCCTCGGCTTAAAGGAACAGTATCAATTATGGAAGATAAATAAACTCCAGACACCTGCTTCCAGCCAGCCTTGCTGTGACATTCGGTCAATGGGAGCTGTGGGCAGCCTGAAAGCCTGAAAACAGCCCTCAGCCCATCACCCACGCTGGCCACACGCCAATGGGGTGAGGGACCCCACTGGGGGGGCTTGGCCAGCCTACAAACAGCCATCAGCCCCTCACCCAGGCTGGCCAGGTACCCCAGTAGGGACCCAAAACCTGAAGGGGCTGTAGATAGCCTGAAAACGCCTCTCATGCCATCATCCAGGCTGGCCACACCTCAATGGGGTGAGGGTCCACACTGGGGGGCTTGGCCAGCTTGCAAACAGCCATCAGCCCCACACCCAGGCTGACCAGGCACACCAGCAGGTGGACATCTCCAGAGGGGTCCCAGACTGCAAGAGGGCACAGGCTGGGCTGAGGGATCTCCCGAGTGCACAAATTTTTGTGCACCGGGCCCCCAGTCAAGTATAATAAGAACCCAAATCATTGGCCACTGTGGCTCTTAGTGCCTTCAGAGACCCTTTGGAATGGCCATACTTTCATTTGCTTTCCCATTGTAGGAACCATACCAGGGTCCCCGGATAGTCAAGGCCAATGGGAGCACAGAGACCTTGTCAATACACCAGAATGGCCAAGGTCTCTCTGAGCATGAGCTAATCACGGCACCCAAGGCCAAGATACCAGGAGCAGGTACAAGGACACGCGGTACACTGTGCCCCTCTGTAGACAAAATATGATTGATGTCACTATTGGCAACTAGCCTTCTTAATCTCTAGAATAATATACAAGTTATTCTGGGAACAGGAGTATGAAGAAACAGCGGCAGCAGGCACAGAGAATGTAGCTCACATATATGCAGGATACAGGAGAACTCAGATGGAGCTGAGAGCTGGTACTGCTATGATGTAAGTCTAAGAGCTCATAGAGAGCTCAAATATAGTTACCATGTTAACTAGCCAGTGTGCTGGGCAAGAGAGACAGGAGAAGCTGCTGAGCTAGAGTGGCTGGAGAGGCTACTGAGGCTGTATTTCTAAGGGAGAGCTCAGAAACTATTGCTATGTAAAGCTAGTGGTCTAGAGGCAGCATGAGGCTGCTCAGGTAAAAACTGTGGCTATAGAGACTGATGCTGCTTTATGGGCAAGATATGTATTTACCAACCAGTGTCCAGCTGCCTGCCTATATGGACTTTGCTGTGAAGAATTGTCTTGTCTAATAGCTATGTGGCCACTGGCTTCTGCAATAAAGACTCAGTCTTATACACCCACAACCTCTCATGGCTTCTCAGTCTAAGATCCGGTGTCCAAGAAGGTCCAGCCCCAGGCAGAGGGGCTCAGACCCAATATCTGTAGCTGTGAGCAGAGAATAAAGGAGGAACTTGGAATAAGTTCCCAACAGTTAGTACAGTGGGTAGGGTTTGAGGGAGGACCTGCCCTGGTATAGTTGGAAGAATTTAGAAGAATATATGAACTCAGAAGAACTCAGAGAAGCAGAACTGAGCAGTGCTCCTGCTATCTCTGACACCCATCTTCCACCTGCTAACCTCCTTATTTAAAAATCATTCTCTTAACTTTAAGTATTTTTAAAATTTTAATGTTTGCATGCTTTAATTTTCAGACAACTATTTATAATTGAATTTAATTTACACAGCAGCAGGTGATGAGTGGTGTCCCTCTGGGTTAAAATGATCCAAAATTGTTCATCTATATAAATAAAAATGTAAATGTCCGTTTGTTCAAAATTTCAAATCTCCAAAAGTTCTTCACCGATTGCTTTGAAATTTTGACACAACATTGCATTCAAATACTCATGTGTTTTTATATACCTACATTAGATAGATGTCACACCTGTGACAGATAAAAACATGCTTTTTTTGAAAAAAAAAAACATAGGTAAAAGCATGCTTTTTTGAAAAACAGCGCCATCTGTTGGACATAAAAGCAACACACTATGAACTTAACAATATTATTCAGACTAATCAAAGCCAGGCAGTCACATACAAGTCCATCTACACTGTTGTGGAAGCAGATGAAGCGGTTATTTATCCAGCAGAATTTTGGAATTCACTCAATCTGCCAGGGATGGAATTCAATTGGCATGCCAATTATCATGTTGTGAAATATCAACCAGTGTGGGACTAGGCAGGGGCTCAGGATGCGGGTGGCTGCCACAGTCCCCTCCACGCCGGCAGCCAAGGGCTCACAGGGAGTGTGGCGGGCCAGGGCAGGGGAGCTTCCTGGGCTCCTTTTTCCTCAGGCTTTTGTATGGCTTGGCGAGGGTCCCTGCCGGTGGGAGTTGGGAGTGACCTGGCCACTTGGAGCACAGTGCGCAGGGTGCGGAGCACAGGGTACAGGGCGTGGGCCACTGGTGGGAAACAGGGGTGCAGGCTGGCACTGGGGGGCCCAGGGTGCAGAGGCTCACGTATGCAAGGCCAGACCAGCTAGGCAAGGCGGGGGCAGCGGTATGCCAGGGGCAGCCACCCGGGAGGTCGCATTGTATACCCACAAGCATTGTGCAATTAAACATATTAGAAACGTGTGTTTTCTCTTTTCTTTCTTTTCCATTTAACCAGACTGAGCCACAGCAATGTGTGGCCAGATACAGCTAATCTTAAAATAAAAGTAACTTTAACATAAGTGTTTTGAAATTAGTTTGACCCACACTATTAATTAGGGTATATAGAGAATGTCATGGCCAAAACTGTATGCATACTATTTCATGAATGACTGAACTCCATGTTATGTATTTGCATTTCTAAAGATTGTTTCATAGGTTATGAAGAAAAAGACAAATTGAAGAAGTCTTGAAGGATATGTGGTTTTGAGTTCTAAATGAAGATGCTACTTTCATAGGCAGTGTGGTTGAGTAGAAAGAGCCCTAGTTTTAAGTCAAAAGAGCTGGTGTCAGGATCACCTGGAATTACTGCACAATTATTGCCATTGATAGGAAACCCACCCCAAGTGGTAAACAAGAAGAGAATTTGTGTTGGCTGATGTCTCTAAATAGGACTGGGCCTGGCTGGGGAAAGGTCCTCTGAGATGAACAGATTTAGCCTCTTTAGAGTTAGCTCCCTCACCTGCTCCCAGATGGCCATCACTACCCTGGCTGTATCATTCTCCTAGAGAATAAAGAAAAAATCTCTGGCCCACTCCTCCCAGCCCAAATCTCAGTATGTCTTATAGATTCCTAGGCTTTTCCAGACCCACGGAGTAAATCACTGCAGCCAAGGAAATGTACTGCTCAGGTCTAAGTCATATGCTTCCTGAATTCAAAAGTGGAGTCAGTTTCACTTAGGAGCACCTGAACTAAGACTGGGAATGGTGAGATTATTGCTTAGAGTACTAATGCACACAAAAGGAAAAGTGGATGAACACTGGACAGAAACAAAGCCAAACAAGACTGAGACCTCTGCAGTGACTTCATTTAGACACAAACTCTCTGTGCTGGCTTCCTTCTGTACAGTGGAAGTTCTGTATACATTACAACATTATTCAGAGCAATAAAGAGAGCAATCTCATTGGAAAGGCTCTATAATCTATGTAATCTATGCTATATAAACAAATAAATGGTCATTATAATTCATATAATCTTTTACATCACTAATTTACACAGATTTTTCTGGTTTCATTAAAATGACTAAAGATAGACCTGCTTCTAGTGAAACATTCCTTTATACATATGGCATTTTATGAGAATAACCATTTTTATTGTTATTTCCCCCATTACAGATGATCCACTTAGTAAATGCACACTATTTAAAGTTGATAAATCAAAAATGGAGGTTCAAGTATATTAAAGTCATAAAGGTACCCACAACCAAAATTGATATTTCTCATACAAGTTAGGTGGAGGAGGGGAGAAGGAAAGGAAGGGGTAAGTGAACTAAAATAGCACATTTTTCATGGTAAGAAATCAGCATATACTATGCAGAGCTGCTAAATCAAGAAATGGAGGTGTATGCATATTGTTTAGTCAGAGGACCACTATGGGAAGAAATAAAAACATAAATTGTGAAAAAGAGATCCTTTTCTATGTAGGACCACTGTTCATGGAAAGGGAAAACATATAGTTTAACTTTTTATTTTATATCCCTCTTTATTGTCTGAATGTTTATGTATGCTTGAATTATATTTACTTAAAATAATCTGCAGGTAATCAAGATATCAAAAGCAGCAACTATAAAAGAAAGGTCAATTTATTGAATAGCAATAGAGCCAAGTAGACCCAGCAGGCAAACACCAATGCAAATAAACTAACTGATGAAGGGTAAACCCAAGAAAGCAGTTTTAACCCACATTTTGGTAGGTTAATAGTTCTTATAATATATACTAGGGGCCTATAATACTCGAATTTATGCACCTTGAAAGGAACTGTGGGCCCCATTGCTGCAGTGGGCACAGGGGCGGGTGTCACCCCATCCTCCCCATCCTCCCTGCCCAGCCCTTTCCACCGTGGACCCTGGTCCCCTGTTTGCCTGAAGCCCCTCTCCTGCTGCTGCTGCTCCCATGCACTGACAGCACCAGCCCTGCTTGCACCCACAGACGATGCAGAGGATGCAGAGCGATTGGGGCCGGTGACGGCAATAGGTGCAAGCAGCAGATCCCGTGCCAACAGTGAGCACGAGAGGAGGCTGCTGGCCTCAATCACCCCTCAGGAGCAGGAGAAGGTGGAGAAGCCCTGAAGGGCAATCAGGGCCAGGGCCGAGCGGAGCGCCGGCAGCAGGTGCGAGCAGCGGCTCTGGCACCAGCAGTGTGTGTGAGTGGAGCTGGCACCAGCAGCAGGTGCAAGTGCCCAATGGGACTGTGGCACACAAGAGCAAATAATTTTTAGTAATCACCAGAGGCTTGCCCCTATGACAGCAACGAGCACCCCGCCATGATTTGGCGCCCCCACTCACCAGCTGATGCCTGCCATGTTCTGCATTCACCCCCTGGTGGTCAGTGTACATCATAGTGACTGGTTGTTCAATTGTTCAGTTGTTCCACAGTTTGTTCTGTGTGCATATTAGGGTTTTATATATATAGATGATGATGATGATATATTAATCTCCTTGATATACCAAATAGGTTACTTAATTTTCTGTGCCTCAGATGCCTCACTTATAAGATGAGGGCAGTAAATAGCACTTAACTCATTAATTGGGATCAAACATTATAAACCTACTACAAAGCCTGGATCATAACAATTGTTAGGTACAAGTTGCTGAAAGTACTCATGTTATCAAAGACCAATAAGGAAAAAGTGAGAAAAATAGAAAAAAAATGTGCAAAGCTGTTAGTTGATAATAAATAAGAGAAGAAATATAGTCAGTAATCCTATTCAGTAAGATCAGCTTCACTGATAATGAAATAAAACAAATTAACCAACAATGGGGTATCATTTTTTGCTTAGCAAATCTTCATATTTTCAGAACTCAGTAAGAAGCAACCACACTTGCAGTAGGTCAGAGTTTGTGGAGAAGGAACTTCCTGTGTCACTGGCGAAAGAGAGTGACAAAACTTTTACAAAAGCATTAGAATTTGTGACTCTATTCTTCCTCTATTTCATTTCTAGAAATTCATCCAAAGAAATAATTAAGGTCACGTTCAACAGTTTTCCCATGGAGATGAGCACATTAATTTGAACAAAAAGTTGTATATAAGTTACTAGTTGGTTGAGTAAATTATAATGTATTAACATCATGTAATTCTACACAGATATTTGAAAAATAGAGAAAGCCCTGGTGGTGGCTCAGTTGGTTGGAATGTTGTCCTGTATACCAAAGAGTTGCAGGTATGAGTCTCAGTCAGCACACATATCTAGGTTGGTGAATAAGGGAGGCAACTGATTGATGTTTTTCCCTCACACACCTCTCTCTCTCTCTCTCTCTCATCATCTCTCTCAAAATCAATAAAAACATATATTTGGGTGAGGATTGAAAAATAGAGAAAAAATGTATAATGTGAAATATATTCACAACATATTTTTAAAGAAAAATTTTAAATTATTATGCAACAAGTTCTGTTTTAGTTAAAAAAAATCACAGCCAAATTCGTGTGTGTGTAATTATAACATACTAGAGGCCTGGTGCATGAAATTTGTGCATGGGTAGGGTTCCTAGGCCTGATTGGTGATCAGGGCCAATCAGGGCCTTCTGGCTGCTGGCCAAGACCTTCCTTCTAGCTGTTTGCCAGGGCCTCTCTTCCCTGGCAGCTGGCTGACAACCAGGGCCTTCCTTCATTCCATGCCACCCCCTGGTGGTCAGTGTACATCACAGCGAGCAATGGAACTCCTGGTCTTCCAGTCAAACTCTCGAGGTGACAATTTGCATATTAGGCTTTTATATATACACTAGAGGCCAGGTGCACAAAAATTTGTGCACTATGGGGGAGTCCCTCAGCCTGGCCTGTGCCCTCTCGCAGTCTGGGACCCCTCAGGGGATGTCCACCTGCTGGCATGCCTGGCCAGCCTGGGTGAGGGGCTGATGGCTGTTTGCAGGCTGGCCAAATCCCCCAGTGGGAACCCTCACCCCAGGGGGGTGTGAACAGCCTGGGTGAGGGACTGAGGGCCGTTTTCAGGCTGCCCACAGCTCCTTCAGGGTTTGAGTCCTTACTGGAGTGCCTGGCCAGCCTGGGTGAGGGGCTGAGGGCCATTTTCAGGCTGCCCACAGCTCCCATTGACCCAATGTCCCAGCGAGGCTGGCTGGAATCAGGTTCCTGGGGTTTATTTATCTTCTATAATTGAAACTTTGTTCCTTTGAGCACAGGTCTAGGCAGGCAGGAAGCTTCCTGTTTGCTTCAGCTCCGTGGCTTCTATAATTGAAACTATGTTGTCTTAAACAGAGGCCCAGGCAGCCTAGGCAGACAGTTTACTCCTGGTGCAACAGAAGCCTCCTGTTTGCTATAGCTCCATAGCTGCCGGCCGCCATTTTGGCTAGGTTAATTTGCATACAGCCACTCTGATTGGCTGGTGGGCATGGCTTGGCTGGTGGGCATGGCTTAGGCATCTCAGAGTGATGGTTAATTTGCATTTTACTCTTTTATTAGATTAGGTAGATTATAAATATAATTTATATATATAATCAAAATGTTAGGTGAGAACACAGGTGATTTAATTTTCATTTTTTAGCTTATATATGATTATTGGAAATAGATTAAACTACTTATGCTCAACTCTGGTTCAAAGAATTCCCCATTAACATACTTAAAAATTGGCAATCTTGATATACATACAGATTCTACATAAGTTTAAGTTTGAAATTTTTTTTCTCCATGAAAGAGCAGAAGGAGGGTGAGTATTTTCAGCTATTTATCTGCAAGAAAAGAAATATTTCCAATATTGTTCTGAAACTTCTACTTTGAACTAATTCCATGTGTGCAAACACCCCTAATGTTTTTAGGGGGGTAAAACAAGGTCCTCATTGAACAGCTAGCTTTTGGATGACAAGGCATCTGAAGTGTCTTGTTCCAAGTTAAGCAAATGCTTATAGGGAACTCCAATGTTGATCATTAAAGAGAGAGAGAGAGAGCACTAATTTTCTTCTTTAAATAAGAATGTGCTGCTCAGAGATTCTTACTAGAAATGTCATTTCGAGTGTAATATTAGTGAATGCTTAGCACTTTGAGTGAGTGACATTTT
>PVJC01024390.1:0-25566 GCA_004026665.1 Murina feae
TTTTTTTAAGAATAGTTTAAAAAACATTGATTTTAGAGATAGAGGAAGGTAGAGTAAGAGAGAAACATCCATCTGAGAGCGTAACATTGATCAGCTGCCCCCTATACACCCTGTACTAGGGATTAAGCCCATAACCTGGGCATGTGCCCTTGACTGGAATCGAACCTGGGACCCTTCACTTCACAGGCTGGTGCTGTATCAACTGAGCCAAACCAGCTAGGGCACAGCTGATCATATTTTTTAGTATAAATATAAATGATTGTCAAACAAAAATTGGAAGTAGAACTTAAAAATTATCTGTGGGTCAACATTATCAAGACAAGTAAAGCTTTATATTTCATACCTGCCTTACTGTCTTATGACAAAACTATTTACTAACCAGTTGTACCGAAGTCTTTTAGTGTACCTCTACTATAGGAGTGTACTTACTTCACCAAAATCATGTAAGTAGATGTGTGCATAAGTTTTTTGCAGACCTATAACCTTTCTTAATTATTTTATTTTGAATACCTGTAAATAAATGCACAAAGGTAGACAGAAAGGCATAAATGATTACCTGGTAGCAAGTGTTTATATTTTGGTGAACTCTGTTGCATTAATATTTAGAAAATAATGCATTTGCGTTGTATTTATTCATCATACTTTTTAAAACACCTAAAATATATTTGAAAGTTAAATTCAGATTTTAAAATTTCAAAACCCCCCTAACACAGTGTCATAATAAAAATGTCCTGTTGATCTTCCATCACTTTCATCAGAAAACGTGCTTTGGGGCTGCTGGGTGAGTATTTTCAGTTGTCTACTAGCTTCCTTTATATCATTAATGATTCCATTTGCAGATCCCAAGTGTCCCTCAAGATATCACTGTACTCATGAAGCTGGTGTACATAGTGTTGGACTAACTTGGATTCATAAACTTCATAAATTTCTTGGATCAGGTGAGTTTTCTGTGCTTTGCAGTATGTTTTACGGATCCTATTGAAAGTCGTTTGGAAAAACCCTGGCCTCTGCGGCTCAGTTGGCTGAGCATTGTACCATGCACCAAGAGTTCATCAGTTTGATTCCTAGTCAGGACATATGCTCAGGTTTCAGGCTGGATCCTAGTAGGGGGCATGCAAGAGGCAGCCAATCAGGGATTCTCATCATTGATATTTCCATCTCTTCCCTTCTTCTATCTCTGAAATCAATAAAAACTTTATTTTTAAGTAGTTTGGAATAGAAAAATAATTTTGGAGTAGAAAATTAGTGAAACCAAAAGTTGGTTCTTTGAAAAAATTAACAAAGTTGACCAACCTTTAGCCAGTCTGACCAGAAATAAAAGAGAGGACTCAAATTATGACACGTAGGAATGAAATAGGGGTATTACTACTGATCTTTCAGAAATAGAGATTATAATAGGACATCATGAACAGCTATATGCCAATTAGATAACTTAGGTGAAATGGACAAATTTCTAGAAAGACACAGACTACCAAAACTGACTGAAGAAGTAGAAAATTTGAATAGACCTATTCAAAAAATAGAAGAGGAACACTTTCTAACTCACTCTATGAGGTATTACTACCCTAATTCCAAAACCAAACAAAGATGTCAAGAAAACTACAGACAAGTATCTCTCATGAATAGAATAGAAAAATCTTTGACAAAATACTAGCAAACCAAATCCAGCAACATATAAAAAGCATCATGTACCATGACTAAGTGGGATTTATCCCAGGAATGCAAGGGTAGTTTAACATCCAGAAATCAATCCATGTATTATATATCATAGCAATAGCATAAAGGACAAAAACCATATGATTATCTTAATAGAGAAAATGCATTTAAGAAAATTTAATAGCCTTCCATGTTAACTAGAGGCCTGGTGCATAGATTCAGGCACGGTTAGGGTCCCTCAGCTTGGCCAGCTGAGGGGAGGGACTGCAGGTTGGCTGTGGGAGTGTACTGACCACCAGGGGGCAGCTCCTGCGTTGAGCGTCTGCCCCCTGGTAGTCCATACACATCATAGCTACTGGTCACTCATCCAGTCCTCTGGTCATAACGGTCGCTTAGGCTTTTATATATATAGATATTCAACAAACTACTAATAGAAAAGCCCTTCCTCAAACTGATAAAGGGCAACTGAAAAATCCACAGCTAACACCATACTTCATGGTGAAGACCAGGTGCTTTCTGTATTAGCGTTCTATTGCTGCTACTATAAATCACCATAAATGGCTTAAAACAGTAAAAACTTACCCTGGCTGGTGTGGGTCAGTGGTTAGAGCACCAGCTTGCACCAAAAGGTCACAGGTTCAATTCTCGGTCAAGGGCAGATACCCTTGTCCTATATATTGTTTCAAATATGTAGGTTGTGGGTTTGATCCCTGATTGGGGCACATGTGGAAGGCAGCCAATTGATGTATCTCACATTGATGTTTCTCTTACCCCCTTCCCTTCCTCCCTTCCACTCGGGGGTGGGGGGGAAACTTAATGGAAAAAATATCCTCAGATGAGGATTAACAACAACAAAAAAAAGGCAATAGTTTGAGATAAGAACTTACTTTCTTTTAATTAATATTGTCAGCATTTTAATTTGGAGACATTTGTGCTTCAGTTAACTTGTGTAATGTGATAATGTGCTCCTTTGTAGATGAAGAAGATAAGGATAGTTTACAGGAACTTGCTACAGAACAGAAATGCTTTGTGGAACACATCCTTTGTACAAAGCCATTGCCATGCAGGTAAGAACCAACTCCTTGTCTACACAGGTAACTGTTGTTTGTCCCAGTAATGCAGACACATATATGCATCATACTCACATGCAACTCACCCCTGAGAGTATCAGTTCACACAGTGATATCCAGAGCTCTATCTCGGGACCCTCTCATACTGTGTCCTCTCTCTGGAAGTCTGTCCCAGTTGCAGCTGTAGTTTGTTCCTTCACTTGGCTAACTCTACTGATTTTTCCTGATCTTAACTTAGTACCAGTTCTTCAGAAGGGGTTTCTCGATTCCCCAGTCTAACCCAAGGTTCTCCTCTTATTCTGCTGTTTTCTTTGTAGCACATTAAAGGTGGTGTCTGTATTTGTTTAATGTCTCTCACCACTGCTAGAGTATGTTTCATGAGAGCAGAGACCACATCTGTTTCCTGCCATTTCCTGTCCCCTCCTATCGGCATACTGTCTGTCTGACGTGCCTAGTGGTTGTTCAGTAAATATTTGTTGACGAAAGGGAAATGTCTAGCATGACACCCAAGTTCCTACTTGGGATCACTGGGTAGATGTGGTCCCTTGGAGACATGTGGTATATAGGAGCAAGTACATTGGGGAGGATGGAGACGTGTTAATGGGGCACTTGGAGTTTTCTGTTCCTGTGGCACATCCAGGTGGAGGCACTCAGTAGACTGTTGGACATGTGTCTGGAGTTTGGATGGTCTGGGCTAGAACAGTATGGATGTGGGAATTGTCAGCTTTGGAATGTGTCTATGGTTAAGGTTACTCAGAAAGGAGCCTAGCATGAGTAGAGGAGACCTGTGAAGAGAGTCTGAGCAACACTTTCTCGCAGTCAGTGAGTTGGGATAGAGGAGCCCAGCCAAGGAAGGAAACTCGAGTCCAGGGCTGCCAGAAGGACTACAGGAAACCTGAAGGAAAAGAAGTCAGGATGCCAGGGAGGTGGGTGTTTCAGGAGGCAGGTAGTGGGCAGCAGCAGGAAGGAGTCATGAGTCTAGACTTGGCAGTACAGGGGCTTCATCTGGAACTAGAAGGGAAAAAATCATAGGTGGGGAGGAGAACACCAGAGTGAAAAGTGAACAGGGAAAAGAGAATAAAATTCCACTTACATACATTTCAAAGACAGGAGGTAAAATTAAACAGGTAAACGTATCACCTAGGAAGGAATACATAGATAGAAAACTATAAAGCAAAGCAGGAGCCTGAGTATCATAAAAGTCAGAATAGCGGTTACTGCTCTGAGGAGTGGAAGACTGGATCAGGAAGCGTCAGAGCCCTGGCAGTGGCAGCATTCTGATCAGTGGCCTGGATAGTGGTTAGAGTGTGTGTGTGCACTCTTCTGTGTGTAGATTTCACCTTGAAAATATACAAAATTTTTAACCTCCCAGAGTTCCCCTTATCTACCTCCCCTCTTATAGGTTATAATTTAAAGTCTGCTGATTATAAAGGGAAGAAAAACTAAGTTAGGGGGAGCTTGAAATTATAGTGGAGAGAGTTTTAAATGAAGAGATGTGAGCATGTTTATAAGCTGAGAGTAATTACACAATAGGGGATTTTGAAACTACAGCATTGAGATCAGAAGAGGTGAGAGGAAATGGCATTGTCAGTCCAGGGGGGAAGTGTGCTCTGGGGGTGGGATGAACATTGGGGCAGGTGGAGTAGCCTGTTGGCAGGGAAGACATTTTCTCCAGAGAAATAACCAGGATTAAGAGGGAGATGCAAGCCATGCTCAGGAAATGAAGTCCCGTGACAGGTGTTAGGCTGCATGGGATCTTTCATGTAGGATAGACTGAATTCAGTCAGTAGTTTCTGAGCTAGGCAGAGACAGCTGGGGCTTCTGTGCAAGTTGGGGAGAAAGACAAATATAACTTGACTGAATCATGGTAACTGCTGAGGTCAGTGCGCATCATGAGGCTCTGGGTTCCTGAGTGACTTACAAGTCAAATGGCCTCTAGGCTGCCAAGTGACAGCATGTTTCAAACCAGTCAAAGCTGTGAGCATTACAGGTTTCCAGGTCCGCACCTTTGAGGTTACTATACTAAGAGCAGGTCCAGTCAGCTGATAGCCCAGCTAGAGAACCGGCGAACTTCAGCCGTCATTACACTTGGATCCACTGTGGTTGCCATTTCCTAACTTCCCTGTGCCTGTGTGTTTCCAGGCAGCCAGCTCCCATTCGAGGGTTCTGGATTGTCCCTGACATCCTGGGGCCCACGATGATCTGCATCACCAGCACCTACGAATGCCTCATAAGGCCTTTACTGTAAGTACCTTTTTGTATTCCCCACACAACTTGTTAATTCTGCAAGATCTAAATTGGGAAAATGCCCTTAGAAACGGCTTGAAGACACTTGGATTATGCTTTGGCTTCTTATAAGGGTTGGAAAGGTAGAATAGAATTAGTTTTAAGCACGATATCCTCTTAGCTACCTGAGAGTCAAGAGCGTTATTTCAAAGTATGGGAAAGCATACTAAAATTAAATAGTGAGCTCCATTAACATGAATTATATTCAGTGATCATCATGTTCTAACTATGTGCCAGACTTAAAAGTAAGGCAGTTACATGCATTTTCTCTTGTAACCAGAGCGACCCTGTAAGGACCACACTATTATGACTGTCTTGTAAAAGGATACAGGGCTTTCTCACTCCAGAGTCCATGCTCACACTTTAACTTCTCCATTTCTGCCAGGCTCAGAGGGACGTCATAGACTGTAACTCTGGAAGTCTGGTGGTATATAGCTACACTCGTAATCTTCCCTCTTAAAGCGTTCATGAAGCTATAAGTGTCATGTGGTTGTTTTGTTTTTCCAGCAACCCGGGAATGTCATTCTGGGCTTTATAAATGCAGGAGTAAGCCACTGGTGTTGAACACTGGCACCCCCCTTCCCCAAGTCTCTTGGTGTCATGTCAAAGCATGTACTTTTAGATATTGACACAGTTTGAAATACTGCCCTTAATCTACTATCCTTCAAGGAACTCCCATGCTCTTTGAAGATTGATAAGTTACACTATTTGGAAAGCAAAAGAACTCTATCAATTTTGTATTACTTACACTAAAAGAGACTAAAAACTCTAGCAAGAATAAACATAGTAAAATCCCTGAAAAAATTCCTTGCCTTCTGCCTCAAGCATATTTTTAAAAACCCATCATACCTTTAGTGAAATAAGACCTACACACTGGGTTACTTCAGAATAAAAATGTGAATCCCAGAGGAAAAGAAAACTGAAATGTTATGTAGATACATTCAAATCATGTTTTCTGCTAATTCACTGAAATACAGGTTGTCCCTAGTGCAATATTGTTGTTTAACAAATTCCCATATTGTTGCAAAGTCACTCGCTCACCATTGTGTTAACTTTTGCAGTCTTTCAAGCTTTCTGTGAAATTGCCATTGTGAATATTTGTAATATTCAAGTTAATGTAACTTTTATAAGTCAAGGTATATAGAGAGTAAGTTCGGTATTTAGTGGTTATCTGGGTGAATATTGGTTTTGATCAAATCCAAACTGTACCTAGGAAATGAGTGATTCATTTGTTTATGACTCTGGCTTAAAATGGGCTCTCAAGTCCTAGCAGAAAAGTTCATGATGAATTTATACCCTGTGCTGCCTTGATCTTTACAAAAAGAATTTGGAGTGACAGGGCCCAAAATGCTTTGACAAATGGTAGCATTGGTAGAATAAGGGGGTAGCTCCCCAAGGTTCTGTCTTCATATGCATCCTGGTACACACACAGTTCCACTTGATAGTTCCTTAAGATTCTGGACAGATGTGGCTAATGCTTTCCTCTGATAGAGTAAGTGACTTCATGGTAGACTTTGTCATTTATTTTGCAGAAGCACAGTCCATCCAGCGTCTCCTCCCCTGCTTTGTACTCAAGGAGATATTGAAGTGGCGGAGTCTCCCCTCCGAATTCTAGCTGAAGCCCCGGATTCCTTTGAAAAGCATATAAGAAGCATTTTGCAACGCAATGTTGCAAATCCAGCATTTTTGAAGTATGGGATATAGGTTATAGGTTCTAGGAACTGGTTCCCTTTTGTTTTCCCAATTACTGTTCATCCTATCTGTCCTCAGCTATTTATTTCATTTCATGTACTTTTTACTATGTTAGAGTTGGAAGAAACATAGGGCATATTTAATCAGCTAGTGGACAGAATGGATATAGAAGCAACTGAAAATGATAGACAGGAAGTATAAAAAGGGAAAAAAGCAGCTATGCCTTGCGTCAATTTTTAGTTGTTTTACTCAGCTAAGTAATGGTAGAAACTTTTTTTTAAAGATCATCTGAAAAAGATACAGCCCCTCCTCCTGAAGAATGTCTTCAGCTCATCAGCAGAGCCACCCAGGTGTTCAGAGAACAGTATATTCTTAAACAGGACCTGGCCAAGGAGGAGATTCAGCGGAGGTAGGTGGCCTTTGCTCAAGTACCACCAGCTCCTGGCGTGCAGCTGACACTGTAATGGCCTAGGCCTGGCTTCCCATTACATTTCTTTTTTTCTTTTTGCTTTTGAAGGATCAGATTACTATGTGATCAAAAAAAGAAACAACTTGAAGATCTCAATTATTGTCGAGAGGAAAGGTAAGTGCCAAAATTGGGGGTGTGGGAGAGGGGGGCGGAAACAGCTCAAGACGACTGGAACTGTGTCTCGCCTTAAAACCCAGACCACATTAGCTGGCTTCACCATCCAGGTGGACCCTAAGAGTCTCATTTTTTCTGCCATTAGGAAAAGTCTGCGGGAAATGGCTGAGCGCTTAGCTGACAAATATGAGGAAGCCAAGGAAAAACAAGAGGATATCACAAACAGGTCAGTGGTCGTACAGCATTCAGTTCCCTGCTCAGGTACTGCTAGTGCTCCTACGTGCTCAGCTATTAACGGTGCCTTAGGGAAGACAGTGTGGTGATGCTTTCTCTGTCATCCTGTGGGGGGCCCCCCTCACAGACACCAGATTCATTCCTAAGTAGCAGAGATCTTAAGCTGAGACATTTCTTGCCTTTTTTAAAGGATGAAAAAAGTACTTCACAGTTTTCATTCTCAGCTTCCAGTTCTCTCTGATAGTGAGAGAGACATGAAGAAAGAATTACAGCTGATACCTGATCAACTTCGACATTTGGGCAATGCCATCAAACAGGTAGGAATGAATATAGGTTGTTAAATTTTGTACTTATGTTTGTTCTGTAGAAAATGATTTCATAAAATATAAAAAATTCTCATAGAGGGGGTAGGGAAGGTGGGAATAGATTTACTAAAGAACTTACAAGTATAATCCTTGGACACAGAGGGTAATGCTGTGAAGGCCTGGGAAGGGGGCAGGAGTGGGGAAGACGGGGTCAATGAGGGGGAAGGCCAAATCTGTAATACTTTTCAACAACAAAAATTATTTAAAAAGTAAAAAGATACCATGAAAACATGTAGCAAACCACAGCCAACAAACCTATGCTCTGTTTGATACTTAAGGTTACCATGAAAAAAGACTATCAGCAGCGCAAGATGGAAAAGGTACCGAGCCCTCAAAAGCCCACCCTTACCCTCAGTGCCTACCAGCGCAAGTGCATTCAGTCCATCCTGAAGGAGGAGTAAGTAAGACTGCCAATCAGCTGTTAGGAAGTAGCTTTTTCTTTGCAATAAATATGCCAAAAGTAGCCGTTCTCTGCCCAGCAGACATTACTTGGCATTTGTATGTCAAGTTTACTGGAATAGGAGCCCTGTGATAAAGAACTTGGGATGATGATTTCGTAGTAACATGATTTTGTTGTGTGGTCAAGGTGTAGTGCCCACGGAACATGTTAAAAAATATTTCCAGCAGTTGCAGTACTATTTGCCACTGTTGTTAGCCTTAAATAAGTAGTAAACACCATTATTATCCATCTGAAATGTTAACCTGTTAATTTTAGTGAAACACTTGTAATTTTAACATTACTAATTAGTTTGAATTCTTTATGGCTTACTCATTTGTTCGGTTCCCAAAAGTGATTGTATGATTTTACAGGGGTGAACACATAAGAGAAATGGTGAAGCAGATCAATGACATCCGAAATCATGTCAACTTCTGACACCACCAGGGAACAGTCGCACCTGAAGTTAACACAAGTGAAGGCTTGAGCTCAGACTGTAAAACAAGCCAGTAGCACCATCTAATTTATATAAAGAGGCATTTGGATGTGCTTTGGTGTTACTCTTCATTTTCATACTTGTTTTATAATTATTGAATAAATGCTTTTACTTAAGAATTTGAATGTGCCTTAAGTTGATGATTATGTTCAGCAATGGCTTAGGATTTTTTTTTAAAAGCCCAAGAACCCTGAGTTTTCTCCACAGTTGAACAAGATTAAGAGCTGCATCTTAAAGTGCCAACACCAGAAATGTGATTCTGAAAAGGGAGGATTCAAAGGAAAAGTCCACACAGTATACTAGGCAGCAGCTTTTTTAATTTGAATACTCTCTTCCTAAGGACACACCTTCAGTACAGTTAACCAACGGTTACATCTGAAATCTGCTTAGAGCCGAGCCCAGGATCCACAACTGCAAGGCCACTGCTGGCTCACTTCCACGGGCAGTATTACCTTTGAGAGCTCAGTTTGGCTGGGCACTGTGTCCTGATATGAGTTACAAGGGAGTACAAATGTAGGATCTCAAAGGGAAAAAAGAAACAAATGACTTGGTATGCAGTATATGATTTTGTTCTGTTAGCGTTGGGTCATCTTTTTATACCTGCCCATATTAGTTCTGAAAGGTAATACTGCACCTGCCTAGAAATGGCCGAGTGACTGCCAATTAAAAGCCACATAAGGCAGGTAACAGGTAGGAGATAAATCATGTTAGACATGCATGAGAAAATGTGTGTACAGACTGAACACAAACACAGGAACACTTGTGAAACCGAACTCAACTTTTCTTTTGTCCAGACAGGCTAAATCCTGCCTTCTAAGTCAGTTTCCCATTTACACAGAAAACCCAGATTAAAGTGTTTCCTACCAGGATAGTGGCACAATATTTGCATTATACCAGAAACAAATTGTTAACAAAACCAAGAGTAATAGTTTGGGTTTTTCCAGGGTATTTTTCTTAACAAAGTGGGTTCCAACAGTCTGCATCTGCCACAGTAGAGACTACCAGTGGTTCTCTAATCATGATTTTATTGGCCCAGGACCATCTCACTGAGAAAAACATCTGCAAGCTTGTCTCAGCAAAGCAGTTCCCTGGGAGCTACAGTTTAGTTCAGGAAGATTATTACCCATCCATCCTGAATTATAGTGCCAATTTTAATATTCTGAAACAAATTAGCTCAGGGCTTATCCAAGGAACCAGTCTTACTTTACACTTATAACATTTGAACAGATTGTATTTTAGAATTAAATTCCCTGTAACTCAATGAGGATAAATGTTTCCTTTAAACTAAGTAGTACTTCATACAAAGGGACTGTAAACCAATTAAAATAATGTTTCATGCATGGCAAGCCTGTAGCACTATTTCCATAATTAGTATTTACTTTTAAACTCATGATCATAAATGCAAGACTACAATAATAACCTAAGTAATGAGGTATGTAGTCTTTATCTTGTCCCATGGAAGACAGAAGTAAAGATCTTTTGGGCTAGTCCACAATAACTTCATTTATAACAATGACAATTCACTTTAAACTCTAAATTGATGTTGGCTTTCAATGAGCCAAACAACCTACTTAATCCAATTAATTACTGTAAGGGTCCTTCAAGTATCCTGCTGTAATACCAATCACAAAAGTTATTTGAAGACAGTTTTACCTTTGAACCATCTGTATCGTGCATGAAACCATGTAGGCTCCTACTGGCTAACAGTCCTGCAGCAGGCCACTAACCAGCAGGCACCGTTCTCTGTGCTTTCTGCAACACCATGCGGCCACGGCCAAGGCAGCCTGTTCACTGAAGCTTTCTTCACAAAGAAAAGCTAACCTCACAGGAATGACAAAGCAGATTTCCAAACTGATGAACGGACTGGCTGGGGTTTTCCCAACTTCATAAGCATTATCACACTCCAGGTCTAAATTATAAAAGAAAAATACAAAATTTGTACCTGTCAAACATAGTTATAACCATTTTGTCTTTGACACTTCTGAAACAGTACTTCGACCCATTGATTCGAGTTAAAAGCAAGCAGATTTATAAATTTATACTAGATGTTGTCAGACATAGCTTGTTTTGTTAATATTATCTTTTCCCACTGATCCAATAACAGTTTTCAAGAGCAGGTGGTACCAGTTCAGTTTGACCCTGGTACCTGTGGGCCCACAAAATTTATCCAAGAAGCAGAAAAAGTGCTTTCAAATAGTTTTTTGTGCTTTTCCTTTAACCTCAATTTCCAATACGTATAGCCCCAGCTAAGTTTTCAAATTCTCATAATTCAGTTCTTGAATTGGTTTTGTTTGCCACAACTTCTGATTCTCCGGCAACTTTCAGTAGCATTTAAGATCCTCCAATGAAAGAATAGTTTTTTTAAAAAGCACTGAGCTAGGAAATGCAGTCACTAGCCAATGGCCTGCTCTCAAACTTCATATTTTAATATAAAATATTCATACAGCATACTACACGTGTCTTGCTAGCTGAATACTGTTACTGATGTACTCTATACAACAAAAAATGATCTCTTCCAATATCTATGAACAAGAAATGTAATTCCAAACACTACTGGATGGTGTTTTAGGGAAACGGTGGACAAACAGGCAAGGAAACAGCACTTTCTCCATCACCGAACCTGATCCACATCTGCTGGAGTCAAGCCTGGGGTCTCGCTAGTGTTCCCACTTGAAAGGTCTTTTGCTGCAAATTAGCCTGGCTGTTTGCTGTTCCTGTGCTGCATAGTCTTCTCCCACTAGAAACACATTTCCCCAGTCTTCCTTTTTTGTGACTTCTTTAGTTAAGAGTAAGTAATTAATGTTGCTCTAAAGATGAGTTAAAAACCCAAAGTGCAGGCGGGAGTCCTGCTGTGAAGGTGTCATGTCTCGGGAAGCTGGTTAATGTCTGTCAGTTTGGTATCATTCAGAATTGCCCGGACTCTCTCCAAGGAGTCTGCTTGCCGGATCCGCTCTAACTGCACCTGGAGAGACAATACAGGGAAGTGCACATGGTTCCTGCCTAGGTTTTCGGAAGGTTAGATTGGTTTAGAGGACATGGAGCAATTCCCAAAAGCTGCTGTGGAGCAGACCCTGTGTAAAGTGCTGGGACCATGGATGTGAATGAGACCTGACCCCTGAGAACCAACAGCGCAGTTGGTGGTGGGGCAGGGGGACTTACAGAGCATCTCAGCACCATATGCTAAATGTCACTGTAGGCACTCACTGGGTGCCCAAGTGGCATGGAGGTGGTGGTAGACCACTATGGCCCAGTGTGAGGACCTAGCTCTGTAGGTCTATGGGGAGGACAAAGCTAAGCTGAGCCTCAGGAGTCAGGGACTGATGAGATAATGATGCTTACCAGAATGACTACTGTACTGTGGGCAAGGAACCACAAGGAGTTAAAATACACTGGAACGTGGAATATAAAATACAAGGCAAGGAGATGAAAAACTGTAGGGACAGGCCTTGTTGGAAGGATCTTACATGGTATTCCAAGGACACTGCACTTTACTCTTAAGGACCAACAGGGTAGAGAGGGAAAGGGGCACAAGTCTGAGCTACATACTTGGGTTTTGGCTTGAATGACCAGGCAAGTGTTTGGGCTGGGTTAGCTAGTGTCAGTGGTGGAGTCAAGGGGCAGTGAGTTCTCCTGGGTACCAGGACCCCCTAAAGTGCCTTGATGCTCTAAGGGTTCCCCAAATGCCTCACCTGAAGGGTTTGAGAAAGCTTTACAAAATCTCTCTGGACTTGTTCACTGACATCTAGTTCTGTCTGCAACCTCTGAGCTTTGTTCTTCTCTTCAAACATTAGTTGTTCAATGGTAACCTAAAAAATACAAGTTTTGAAGGAGAATTAATGCCAAAGAGCCATAGGTCAGAACCACTTAGGAGATCTAGGAATATGTAGTCTACTAGAGAAGAAAGATGGGTTTTGAATTGCCTAAGCTGCTTGCTCGAGGTCCCTAAAATGAATCAAAATGTATTAAAGTGCTACATGCTTGGGCGCACACACATCTCCTCTCACCCGCAGCAGCCTGGTGACAGTAACTAATCATCAAGAAGCAGTTGCTAAGCCCTAGCTGGTTTGGCTCAGTGGATAGAACATCGGCCTGTGGACTGAAAGGTCCTGATTTTGGTCAGGACACATGCCCTGATTGTGGGCTCAATCCCCAGTAGAGAGTGTGCAGGAGGCAGCCGATCAATGATTCTCTCTCATCATTGATATTTCTCTCTCTCCCCTCCCTTCCTCTCTGAAATCAATATATATATAAAAGCAGCTCTACAATCAGAGCTACTACAGCAATAGGGACAGTAACTTTGGGGACTTTCTCTGACAACCGTAACAGTCAAGCATATGAAAACTGTCAGTGAGCATGCATGAGGCAGCTCCAGCTATCTCCCCTTTAGCAAACCATGTGGCAACATTTCTGCAGAGAACTATCAGATACCAGGTTCACAGTGTTTTTACACTTAAAGGTGACCACACAGACACTGTTTCTAGGAACCTCCCCCCACGATTAGCCTTAAGCACTTTTATTCTAACTGGAATCATCAAAAGTTAGGCAGCAGAGACAGCAAGATGGCGGCATAAGGTAAAAACCGTAAATGCAGCCGTGAACAACTATTTCAGAATAACCACGAAAAGAAAACACGGACACCACTCACACCCACTGAAAGGTTGGCTGAGTGAAAATTCTACAACTAGAAAGAGTCTGAGACTCAGAGGAGTGGCGGAAGCAAAGTACAGAGGTACGGAGGCGCGCACGCGGGGCTTGGGGAGAGGGCTGGCACCAGAGGACGCAGTTCTTTTTCAAACCGGAAGGAGCCACAGGCCCCCGGCCACTCTGAACTCCAGTTCCAGGCAAGTTTCTGAGGACCCAGCCGCATACCCGGAGAAGGGGGACTGACTGGCACTGGGAGGAAATCCAAAGCGGGTTTCTCTCAGCATTGCTTGCAGCAATTACCGTGGGACACAGACCCAGTGTCTCTCAGTGCAGGGCTGAGAAGTGGCCATAACTATTTGCTCCGCCCCAAAAACTCCCCGAGGCCCCGCCCCTCCCATGCTGCCTCAGAGGTTTTTGCATATTAAAGGCTGAGTAGCCTAAGGCAAAGGCTAAATCAACACTTCCTTAAAGATACAAGAGCCAGCCTCACCCAGTGGCCAGAGTGGGACCATCCTAAATAAAACTCAGATCCACAAGGAACATACTCGGGGCAGATGCAGTGAGCACAAAAGCCCCACTGAAACAACTCTTGCCCCATAAGGGTGTCTCCAGCACAGAAATTCTCCCACTGTAGACACAGCTGACTCTCATAACCAAGTGGCTTAGAAGTTAATTCCTCTAGTGATCACCTAACTCAGAAAGGGAAGCACCCAAAATGGGGAGACGAAGAAACAGGTCACAAATGACAGAAATGGAGGAAAGAAAACGACAGGATATAGAGTTCAAAACCACGGTTATTAGGTTTTTCAAGAATTTTCTAGAGACTGCCGATAAATTTAGTGAGACCCTCAAGGTTATGATAAAGGACCAACTAGAAATTAAGCATACACTGACTGAAATAAAGAATAATATACAGAGATCCAACAGCAGATGAGAAGATCGCAAGAATCAAGTCAAATATATGAAATATGAAGAAGCAAAACCCACCCAGCTGGAAAAGCCAAAAGAAAAAAAGAAAAAAGAAAAAGGATCAAAAAGTATGAAGACAGTGTAAGGAGTCTCTGGGACAACTTCAAGCGTACCAACATCAGAATTATAGGGGTGCCAGAAGAAGAGAAAGAGCAAGATATTGAAAACCTATTTGAAGAAATAATGACAGAAAACTTCCCTCACCTGGTGAAAGAAATAGACTTTCAAGTCCAGGAAGCGCAGAGAACCCCAAACAAAAGGAACCCAAGGAGGACCACACCAAGACACATCATAATTAAAATGCCAAGAGCAAAAGACAAGGAGAGAATCTTAAAAGCTGCAAGAGAAAAGCAGTTAGTTACCTACAAGGGGGCACCCATACGACTGTCAGCTGATGTCTCAACAGAAACCATGCAGGCCAGAAGGGAGTGGCAAGAAATATTCAACGTGATGAATAGCAAGAACCTACAGCCAAGATTACTTTACCCAGCAAAGCTATCATTCAGAATTGAAGGTCAGAAAAAGAGCTTCACAGATAAGAAAAAGCTAAAGGAGTTCATCACCACCCAACCAGTATTATATGAAATGCTGAAAGGTATCCTTTGAGGAGAAGAAGAAGAAAAAGGAAAGTAAAAATTATGAACAACAAATACATATCTATCAACAAGTGAATAAAAAATTTGATGAACAGAATAAACTGGTGAACAGAATAGAATCAGAGGCATAGAAAGGGAGTGGACAGACAATTTTCGGGGGTTAAGGATGTTGGGGTGCGTGAAGAGAATGGACAATAATCGTACACCTATGGATGAGGACAGTGGGGGGCAAGGACAGAAGGTGGGGTGGGAACTGGGAGGAGGGGAGCTATGGGGGGAAAAAAGAGGAACAACTGTAATAATCTGAACAATAAAGATAAATTAAAAAAAAAGTTAGGCAGCAAATATGGTTCAATGCAGTATTTGATGAGTCAAATGAATGACCCTTTTGAAGCAGTGTGTCTGGCTATGGCAGAGCCAAGTTTCCTTCATGGGCCTTTCAGCCCAACACCTAAAAAGCCAGAGTGGGCAGTGTCGGATCTGACCCAACTCTAATGAGATAAATTCACTTCATTTTCTTTCTGCAAAGTCTTAACAACTTTCAAAGGGCAGCACTATTCAAAGCAGCAATCTTTCTTTCTTTCTTTTTTAAATATATTTTATTGATTTTTTACAGAGAGGAAGAGAGGGATAGAGAGTTAGAAACATCGATGAGAGAGAAACATTGATCAGCTGCCTCCTGCACACCCCCTACTGGGGATGTGCAGGCAACCAAGGTACATGCCCTTGACTGGAATTGAACCTGGGATCCCTTGATTCCGCAGGCCAACGCTCTATCCACTGAGCCACACCGGTCAGGGCCCAAGGTACATGCTCTTGACCGGAATCAAACCCAGGACCCTTCAGTCCGCAGGCCGACGCTCCAACCACTGAGCCAAATTGGCTAGGGCAGCAATCTTTCTTTAAATAGGCAAGATGTGATCCTCCATTCTCAGCACTGCTTTTTTATTCAACTACCAACAAAAGCGTCACCTTAGCAGTAGTCTCTTTCTTTAACTGTTCTTCCAAAGTGATTTTCATTTCCTGAAGGCTCTCAAGCTGTTGAGACTTCTCTCTTAACGTGGATTCCAACTGTGAAAGTAAGAAGAAAAAAGCTGAATTCATCGAAACTCCCTACTCAACACACCACCCAGAGGAGCTGCACGTGGAGCGCGATACCCACGTTCTCAGGTCTCCTAGGCCTTGGGCATTGGCTTTGTTTGTAATGCTCTTCTCACCCTTTGGTCTCTGTGAATCTTGTATTTATTCTTCAAGACCCATTTCTTTCATTAAACTAAGCACCTACTATGTTCTAAGACCTGGAGATGGAGAAATCAGACAAGACTGACATGTAAGTAAAGAATTCTGATGTGAACATGCAGGAGGAAGCATTTAATTCTGCCAGAAAAGTTGAGAGGGGTTCCCTTGAAGAGATGACATTTGATCCTTAACAGATGAAAAATTTTACAAGGGAAAGAAAAGGGTGAAGGTGGAGAGAGCTACTGCAAAGAGAAGAGATGAATGAGTTGAAAACCAAGTCCAGGAACTGTGGTGACTATTTGCTGAGCTACAGAGCTACAGCACAGAGTGCTGCAGCTGAAGCTGGAGAGGCAGTAGGGAGGCTAAGGAATAAGGACTTGGTCCTGGAGGTAAAGGGAACCCCTGGAGGGCTTTTAACCAGACTAGGACATAGTTTACAATTTAAAGGCCACCTTGGTTTATTATAAAGATGAACTGGAATGGATAACTTTGGGAGGCTGTTACAATAACCCAAGTGAGAACTGACGTCTGAACCAAACAGCAGCAGAGTGGAAAGGATGGGACATGAGACTAGAGGGCTGATGATTTCTGCCAGTGCAACTGCGACAGTACAGTGGAGGCAGAAGCCAGACTTTAATGCGTGAGCAGTGACCGGAAGGTCAGGCAGTGGAGGTCAAGAACTTAGGCTATAAAAGGAAGAAGAAAGATTGGTAACTTGAGAGAAAAGTGTAATCCAAAGAGAAGTCTTTCTCCTCTTAACAGGAAACATCTGTGTAATGGAAAAGACCAATAACAAGGTAGAAGTTCAAGGCCCATGACTGAGTGGAAAACTGCGAGGAAGTCTGGTCAGAAAACAAGATTCATTTTCTTTCTTTTTTAAAAATTCTTACCTGAGGATATTTTCATTGATTTTAGAGAGAGAGGAAGGAAAAAGAGCAAGAAACGAAACATTGATGTGAGAGTGAAACATCAACCGGTTGTCTTCCATACATGGCCTACCTGGGAATTGAACCCAAGACCTTTTTTGGTGTATGGATGATGCTTCAACTAACTGAGCCACCTCGCTGGGCAGAAACAGGTAATTTTCTCTGAAGAAACAGGGCAGAGAAGACTGGGAAGAAAAGTAAGAAGAATTGAGAGGCCAGGAAACTGAAGGTGGCCCTATGATGTTGGGTACACGGCCATCACGTGCTGAGTGAGGAGGTGAAGGGAGTGTGACTGTCTGACACCCACCGGGAGGGAAGGAAGGAAGACATTTGCTAAGGGCAAGTGAAAGGCCGACTGAGTAGCACTTGAGGCCCAACTGACGACATGAGCAGTGTGTTCTTCATTCCAGTGGCATCAGCAGTGTGAGGCAGAGGTGGAAGAGGTGCAAAGCAGGATTAACCCAGAGCAGGGAAGTACTGAGTGAGGGCAGCAGACAGATGAGAAGCCAGGGGACCTGCAGGTGCTACTGGGAGACTGGATGAAGGAAGCCATACAGATGCAGCTCAGAAAACAAAAAGGAAATCATTAAAAACAAAGGAAAAGTGCAGGGATTGAAGGTCTGAATGAGGTTCTGAGACAGCTGGACCCACGGGTGTAAGAGCTGGAAGGATAGTAAGCGAGGATGAGGCAACATGGGGCTGGAGTGAGGTATCAGAGATGGGCGTGGTGCAGCCAAGACTGTGGGAAGGAAGGAGCAGGTGGAGGCAAAGGTCAACAAACAAGAAGGCCAGTGGTGAATAGGGTCGTGTTGTCTAAGAGAAGAGGACTCAGCCAGCTAGAAACCATCATGTCCTATTTGTAAAAGATTTCGTACATATTTCTACTGTAGCTTCAAGTACATATCAATACCATGGCCTTGCCTGTCTTCCCACGACCATGGAAACTCCAGGCTGCAATCATATCTGCCCCCTCTGTACCCTCTGGTCTAAATGTGCTGTGGCACACAGCAGACTCCTCAACAAGTGGTCTCGATTATCATCACACCCTTTCCCACTGCATTTCTCCCACTAGACACAAGGGACGTGTCGTAACTATATTTCATTCCTTGGGTCTAGCAAAACAGAATTCAATAAATACTAGTAACTACTGGTTGCTGGTAGAATTAATTTTAAACTCGTGAAACTCACCTGTCTTTTTTCTACTTTTATTCTTTCTAATTCAGCTTTTAAGCTGGAAATGGAAGCTAGAAGGAAAAAAAGAGGGAGAAGTGTTATCATTTATTGATTATTGTCGTTTTATAATTTTTTTCTCACAACACTCCTTTTTACTACCATAATTTCAATCTCGTATAATGAAAGAAGTCAAATATATACTAAACACGGGGGAAAACCAACACCCTTTTCTCAAAATTATCCCCAATCAGCATTGTAATAAAGCTCAGGTAAAAGCAGAGTCCACATGAATGAAATGAATGAACACTGTATCATAAACCCCCTCTACATCAGATATCCACATCTAACCCTGGGGTGTGTGCAGCTATTCCCTGCGGGCATCTGTTAACCCATAAAAGTTCTGCAAGGAAACGCCACACATCTAGTCACTCCCCAGTGGTCAAGTACTGACTTTCCCATCTTCTAGTAGCTGCCAAAGAGAGGCCTCTAGAGCGCCTAAAAAGATAGTGAGTTTTGGGTGTTTTTTTCGTTTTACTCCTAGTTACTGGATATATTAGAACATCTGGCAAAATGGTCTGAGTTCTTACTTAACTCTTTCCTGTACTTTTCTGTTTGCACATTCTATGACCATGTATCCTAAGAATCAGAAAAAAGTTTTATTTAATGCCTCATCACTTTTATCTTCACCTATTTCTTCCTTGCAGTTTTCTATTTCTAATTGCAGAGTTTCTTCAAGGTTCTCTTTTAAACACTGTTCCGCTTGAATCTGCTCTTTTAGGAAAAGTATTTCAGCCTTCAGCTTCTCTTCCATGTGGTCTGCTGCTGTCCGCACATTAATGATGTTCTCACGGTATTTTAATACCAATTCCCGGAGTTCCTGGATTAAAGACACAAATGGTTATTGGGTTTGCGAGGAAAGAAAATAAACAAAAGAAGCTAAAGATTTTCTGTAACTAGAATTTCAGGTGTTGTTTTAAATGGTTCAAAAATTAAAGATTTCCAACTCCACCCCACTTGGGGTTTCAAGAGGCAGGTGCCATGCATGTCATGTTAACATTCAGAATTTATAGAAATAAGACCTTTCCAGCCAAAAGACATGCACTGTGAACTACATATTTTCCCCTCAAAACTGTTTCATAAGCAGAAAAATAAAAATGTTAAGTGACTTACAATGTGGGGTTCACCATGAATAGTTTAGGAGCTTTTACTAGTCCTTGCTTAAGTTTAAGGAGAGTTAGGGTATAAGGACCAAAAGATAAACTCAGAAGCAAATGTGAATTCTATGAAGATAAAATTTATTTTCTTATTCATTCAACCATTTGTTAAACATCTACCACAAGCAAAGTACTATGTTATCCCAGAGGCAAGTACGGCAAAGAATGGCTTTCTAAGGTGATCACCATTTGCTGTAATAAATTCAGCTTAAATCGCATTTCTCCCTAAATTTTAATTCTCTTCTTTAAGATCCTCCCAATGATATCCTAAAGCAACTGTAAAGCAAAAACTGGGGGTTTTAGATAACTAGCAAATGTATATAAATTACAGAACAGAGGAAAAAAGTAAAAAACTGTTAACAAATATTTCGTAAGATTTACTGCTAAAACTAGTCTAAGAATCAAGGCTTAAAGGCTAGACTGGTTACATCCTTCAAGGCTTCTTGGATTTACTTTTTTTTTTTTAATTTAGGAATAAAAAGTTTTCTAGAGAGGAATCTTTCTTGCCAAGAGGGAAAATGTAACAGAGGTGTTAAGTGGTCTGCTGATAGCAAAAGCAGGCAGGTCCCGCAAACTTTCTCCTTGATGAGATCGCCCACCAGTTCAGAAAGGAGAGCACCAGCAGACTGAGCTGAGACCACAAGGTGGGGTGGCAGGGGATGAGAGGAAAAGCAAGGAACTAATGGCAAGGTAGGCAGTGGAGCCCCTGTGAATAAGTAAAATAAAAACCCAAAATTAACAGTAATGCTAATATGTATATACAGGAAAAAAGAATGAGGACCAAATTACAGAAGGTGTAGAGGTAAGATTAAGGAAAGCTGTTACTTACAAAAATATAAATTTATGTAATGTTTGATTTTAAATAGTTTTTAACAATTATAATTCTTAAGATAAAAGAACAAAAGGATTTTACACATGACAATTTGAAAATTGCTCTAAGAAATCTCATCTTCACCTATATTGTTTGTTTATAGGTTTTACTTGAGCTTAGCATACGATGAAGTTTATTTATATGTTAAAAGGTTTTAAAATGTAAAAAAGGTTGGAGAATGTTAAGGAGATAGTTATGAACGTCTTCAGGCAACTTCTGGGTTTGCAGCCCAGATTCACTTCTAAGCACAAGAGAATGGAAATGACTAAAAGCATCCTGAAGGGTTACTAGAAGTATAAGGAGGGAGAGTGTAGTACACCCTTTTTTTAAAAAAAATATATTTTATTGATTTTTTTTTTTACAGAGAGGAAGGGAGAGGGATAGAGAGTTAGAAACATCAATCAGCTGCCTCCTGCACATCCCCTACTGGGGATGTGCCCGCAACCAAAGTACATGCCCTTGACCGAAATCAAACCTGGGACCCTTCAGTCCGCAGGCCGATGCTCTATCCACTGAGCCAAACCGGTTAGGGCTATAGTACCGCCTTTTAAGTGCTGAACAGGAAAACATCAAGATCCAGCTTGGTGACCCCTTCAAACAGTGCATTCTCAATCTGGTTCTGCAAGAATAACTTTCAGATCTTCAATTTGGCAAAAAGTTTTTAGATATGACACTGACAGCATGAGCAACAGAAGGAAAAAATAGGTAAATTGGAACTATCTCAAAATTTAAAACTTCAAGAAAGGGAAAAGACAATCCATAGAATGGGAGAAAATATCTACAAATAGTGGATTTACCTGATAAGAGACTTACACAGAGAATATATAAACAACTCTTATAACTCAATAAAAAAATTTAAAAATAGAGCAAAGGATCTCAATAGCCATTTCTCCAAGGAAGATATACAAAGGGCCAATAAACACATGAAAGATGCTCAATATCATTAGTCATTAGGGAAATGCAAACCAATGAGATACCACGTCACACCCATTAGGATGACTATATCAAAAAATGAAACAATCCCAGCCTGTGTGGCTCAGTGGTTGAGCACTGACCTGTGAACCAGGAGATCCCAGTTCGATTCCTGGTCAGAACACATGCCCGGGTTGTGGGCTTGATCCCCAGTAGGGGGCATGCAGGAGGCAGCTGATCAACGATTCTCTCTCATCATTGATGATTCATTTGTGCGCTCGCTCTCTCGCTCTCTCTCTCTCTCCCTCTCCCTCTCCCTCTCTCCCCCTCCTTCCCTCCCTCCCTCCCTCTCTTCCTCTCCTTCCCTCTACGAAATCAATAAAAAAAATTTTTTTAAGTGAAACAAGTGGTGAGGATGTGGAGCAATCCTCAAATAAACACCAAGCAGTCCCGCTGCTAGGTTTATACCAAAGAGAAATGAAAACACATGTCTATATGAAAACCCATATGTGAATGTTTACAGCAACATTAAACAATCCAATGTCCATCAACAAATAGGTAAAGGAATGAAGAACTGATATATGTATGACATGGACGAGCCTTGAAAATAGTATACTAGGTGAGAGAAGCCAGTCACAACAGACTACAAACTGTATTACTCCAGTCCTGACTGGTTGGCTCTGTTGGCTTAGAGCATCATCCAGTACACCGACAGGTGATGGGTTTGATTCCCAGTCAGGTCATATACCCAGGTTGTGGGTTCAATCCCCGGTAGGGGTGGGTACAAAAAAGAAACTGATCAATGTTTCTCTCTCTCTCTTTCTTCCTTCCTCCCTCCTGCTCTCTAAAATCAGTTTAAACAAAGACATATCCCCAGGTGAAGATTAAAAAAAACTATGATTCCATTCATGTGACAATCCAGAACAGGGCCATCTATAGATAGTAAACAGATTAGTTGCTTAAGGCTGTGGAGTGAAGGAATAAAGGGTAAGGAGTTTCTTTCTGAGGTGATGAAAATGTTCTAAATTGATTGTGGTGATGGCTACATATCTGAGAACCACTGAATTATACACTTTAAATGGATGAAGTATTTGGTATGTCAATTATATCTCAATAAAGCCTGTTTTTTAAAAAGAAGAATTTATAGCCATTTTAGAAAATGTGTTTGTTTACACTTTTGAGCAGGTGGAAAGTAAGTTACCTCTATAGTGTCTGGTAAAATGAAGTCTTCTGCTTGCTGTAGCGACACATGCAAGCTATGCTTTCCCTGAAGACTGTCATTGTCTTTTTGTAACCTCACCAACTCTTCTGAAACCTGTTCCCGTGACTGCATCAGCACTGCCTAAAATAGAAACAGACACTAATCACAGCCAGAAAGATTAAATCCTGTCTGCTGATAGCTGCACCAAAGAAACACAAGGCCAAACCAAATGAGGGCTGAGGATACAGGGTGCATAAACCTCATAGACTGACTTGTAGCCTTTACATATATTGAAGGGACAGGCAGTGAAGCAAGTTATTTGAGCTCATTCTCCGCTTCTACCAACAGCCTAAAAGTAATGACTCTCTTCCCCCGTATCCTGGACTCTAGCTACATGGAAATGTCTGACACAATTAAAACTTGTATCAAATAGAGCATACAGTATAAGCCTCCTCTTTCCTGACAGCATGCATTCAAACAGGGAGAAACCAAAAGCAGTATCTTCATTTTTCATCACACGTACCTACATTCAAGCTCAGGATCACCCTGAATGGCCCAAGAACTCCCAATATTAGACATCATCAAGAGGATGTATGTTTAGGAAATAAAGCAGCAGCTCATTCTTAAATGGGATAAGCCCCTATTTCTGCTTGCTGATGTAGAAAACTATCTTAGGTACTTCATATGAATTTGTATCAATAATAAAGTTATATAAGATAAAATTCCACAAAAGTACTTAATTTCTGCTGTTTTAGTACTAAGTCATTTAACTTAAATACATAAATGTAGATTACTCACTCCCCCAATATTTATTTAGCAGCTACTACTCTATGCTAGGCATTTTGATGTCCATGGGGAATAAAAGACAGATGCCCTGGAGAAGCTCATGGTACAGTCGAGGGAAAGGTAAGTAAACCAAAGATTACCATCCATAATACAAGTGCCAGGACAGAATGGCCCAGCAGTGATAAAAGGACGAAAGAGCACCTAGTTAGGGGAGAGGGTTAGAGAACATTTCAGGAGGCTGACCACTGACTGTATTCTGAAGGACAAACTGGCTGCTGGCAAGTCTGTCCTTCAAAAATAAAAAACAAAGATAAAAGATAAATTTAAATGATCATTTATGGGAGTGGATAATAGGATAAAAAGACAGGAATGAAAGTATACATTTTTATAGTTTAAAATAACTATAAAAGCCCAGCCCTTGTGGTTTGAGCTTCGACTTATGAACCAGGAGGTCACGTTTGGATACCCGGTCAGGGCACAAGCCCAGGGCTGCAGGCTCAATCCCCAGTGGAGGCCATTCAGGAGGCAGCCGATCAATGATTCTCTATCACTGATGTTTCTTTCTCTCCCTCTCTCCCTCTGCCTTCCTCTCTGAAATCAATTTAAGAAATAATTTTAAATACAGTATATAATGTACACAACACAAAATATGTGTTAATCAACTGTTGATATTACTTGTAAGGCTTCCAGTCAACAATAGGCTATTAGGCTATTAGTAGTTATATTTTGGGAAGTCAAAAGTTATGTACATGGATTTTCAACTGTGCTGAGGTCAGTGCCCCAAACCCCACATTGTGTAAGAGTCCACTATAATAACATTATAGTTATACTAAGGGCCCAGTGCACAAAAATTTATGCACTTGGAGGGTGGGAGTCCCTTAGCTCGGCCTGTGCCCTCTCGCAGTCTGGGACCCCTTGGGGGATGTCCACCTGCTGGCGTGCCTGGCCAGCCTGGGTGAGGGGCTGATGGCTATTGGCAGGCTGGCCAAGCCCCCCAGTGGGGACCCTCACCCCATGGGAGTGTGGCCATCCTGGGTGAGGGCTTAGGGCTGTTTTCAAGCTGCCCACATCCCCTTCAGGGTTCGGGTCCCTACTGGGGTGCCTGGCTAGCCTGGGTGAGGGGCTAAGGGCCATTTTCAGGCTGCCCACAGCTCCCATTGACCCAGCGAGGCTGGCTGGAAGCAGATTTCTGGCGTTTATTTATCTTCTATAATTGAAACTTTGTTGCCTTGAGTGAAGGCCATAGCCAGCCTAGGCTGGCAGTTTACTCCACTGCTGGTGCAACAGAAGCCTGCTGTTTACTCTAGCTCCGTGGCTGCCGGCTGCCATCTTAGCTGGGTCAATTTGCATACAGCTGCTCTGACTGGCTGGTGGGCGTGGCTTAGGTATAACGGAGTGAGGGTCCATTTGCATATTACTCTTTTAATAGATTAGATAGAACATTTTTGTTCTTAGGAAATACGAAGTGAAATATTTTGGAGTATATGATGTCTAGAGCTTAATTCCAAATTGTCCAGAAAATACATACAGCCCTGGCCAGGTGGCTCAGTTGGTTGGAGCATCGATCAACCCATACACCAAAAGGATGTGGGTTCCATTCCGTCAGGGCACATACCCAGGTTGCGGATTCCATTCCCAGTCAGGTGTATGGGAGGCAACCTAGAGATGTTTCTCTCTCACATCGATGTTTCTTTCTCTTCTTCTCTCTCAAAAATCAATAAAATAATGAAATAATGAAATAAATAAATAAATAAATAAATAAATAAATAAAATAAAATAAAATAAAATAAAAAGCTCTTTAGAGTAAGGTAGTATGTTCCAGAGCCAATATTCTTAAGAAGAAAAACACACAGGGTGGGGCAAAAGTAGGTTTACAGATGTGAGTATCCAAAACAGTTTATTCTTGTACTAGAGGCCCAATGCCCAAAATTTGTGCACTCAGAGGTGTGGGGGAGGAGGGGGGGTTGGTCAGGGGGGGTGGACCCCCTCAGCCCAACCTACGCCCAGGAGCCCTTATGGGATGTCTGACTGACAGTTTAGGCCCTCAATCAGACATCCTTAGTACTGTCGAGAGGCGGGAGAAGCTCCTACCTCTGCTGCTGCTCTCGCCAGCCGAGAGCCCAGCTTCTGGCTGAGCGGTGCTTCCCCTATGGGAGCGTACTGACCACCAGGGAGAAACTTCTGTGTTGAGCGTCTGCTCCCTGGTGGTCAGTGCAC
>PVJC01024391.1:0-25560 GCA_004026665.1 Murina feae
TGGGGGGTAGGGGAGGCGGGGGGAAGGGCAGGAGGAAAAAGGGATATATGTACTAATCTTTGTAAAGCTTTATGTAATAATTTTTTAAAAATTTAAAAAAAAAGAAAATATCAAAAAAAAAGAATAATGTTTTTGAATGCAAAAATATATAGAATTAGAAATGAAAGCAATTTCATAAAAGATCAATTATCAAAATGTTTTAAAGACATTTTATGATATTTAACACATTAAATAGCATCTAGTGATATGATGAATTCAAACAGTGATGAATACAAAAACGTACTTCAATAACTAAAGTTTGATAAAGTGTGGGTGTGATTTTTGTTGGTTTCAAAGCTATAGGTACTGTTAATACTAACTATGCTTATTTACCTATATTCATAATCCAAATAAATTCTAAATTTTTGTCCAGTGTTATTTACAATAAAGATGCATTTCCCCATCCATATTCAGGGACTGCAGAGTAGGAAATCCTGATTGAAAAGGAGTAATGGATTCACTCTATAAGATTCTAGAGATGGTCAACTGGTAGACACTACAGGGAGATATGTTTCATCTTAAACCATAAAAGAGTGTTAGAACAACCAGCTGCGTGTAAATGCTCCTCCCACTGCCTGGTCAAGAAACACGCTTCCTTTCTGGAAAAATTTCCCGCAGTTTGGGAAAGTATATAACAGAAGTACAATGGGAGAGTCATAGCGGACAAGGGCTAAGACCCTTCCACGAGCCAGGAGAGAAAGAGTGCTTAGCCACTTTTGCTTCCTGATTCAGGAAAGATCCCAACCTCACTCAGGCCAGTGGGAAAAGAACTGCCTGAAGAGCCTAATCCAGAGCCACCAGCTAAAGGTGTTTCCCAGTAGTTCTTAATATTTCATCCCCATTTTCTAAAGCATTGAGTAGACTGCTGACTGGTCAGTATCAGGGAATTCTGCCATTTTCTTTATTACATGTAAATTAATTGACTGAAAGAAGAAAGCACAAGCATTTAGTAGGACACGGTTGTTCTATTTTGACAGCATTTTAGTTATGAGTTCAGAAGTAATTACTGAAATAAATCATCAATAGGTGGTGGCGATATTGATTTTCTGTCAGAATCTGAGTAAACTATAGCCCAGCCTCGCTCCAGAGCCATGTTCATTGTCTTCTGTGCTTTATTTTTAAATTGCTGTCCAAAAGCAGGCTTTTTAGCTTCCACATGAAATTGCCCACTGAGCTGCTGTTCCCAGGAAACCCCAGGGCCCAAATCACCTCTCCCTCACCGGCTCTCACACTGAACAGTCTCCTTGGACCATTTTACCTCACTCTCTTAACTAGTGTGAAATGCTAATATGGATGGCTGTGATTTTCCAACAAAGCGAGAGAAAAATGTGATTACTGGTCACAGGGTTTCATATTAGCACTTGCTTTTGCTAATTTAAAAATAGGTTGGTCTGCAGGAAAACCAATTTCCTCCCTTAACATTAGTTTGTTCTGCTGTTCTTTGTTTAATAAATATCCCCTGGGTTCACACTCATATGACTAGGAGAAAGAGACTTGAATTCTCATTCTATTAAATGCAAACTTGAAATCCAGCCTGATTTAATATTGCTGAAGACCACTCTGAACTTGATCTTTAAACCAAAATAAAACAACTTCCACGGTTCCATTTATTTATTTTTTTTGCTGGCTGATTCAGATGGAAAATCTTTGATGCTCCGAGTTTATTAAAGGTGAGTCAGGTAACTTTGAATGGCAGGGCACTGAATCAGAATGAACTAACCTTAAATAAACTCGGATTAAATAGTTTTTGTCTCATACCAATAAATGCTCCTCTGGATGATAACAAAATGTACTATATAAAGCAGAACATATAAACCAAAGCTTCTGCATTTGCAGAATCACAAATCTCTGTCTCATTTAAGTGTCTTTTAAATTTTGATGAGGACTAGCCCTATGTGTCTCCTAGAAAAATAACTCTTCCTATTCTTCTTTAACTATGATATTTTTTTGAATAAACATTTTTTTACTTTTCTAGTTTAAAGTCCAGACTCCTTTCCAATTTTCAGCTATGATTTTGCCTTTGTCGGTACATATGTGTAAACAGAGCTCTCCTTCATGCTCTATACTCCAATCCCTGGTCAATCATAAATCATGCGTTCTTTCCATTTCACCTTGTATTGGCTTCTGTTCATCTTCAAGATTTTCAGAGCATCAAGGAGAACAGAAGCAATATTAATAATCACTTCATTTTGGTATTTGTATATCTGTAGTTTACTAAATAATATTATCTCATTTAAAAGATTTGTCATCTTTATATTACAAGTAAGGAAACTTAGTTTCAAGGACATGCATTACATGCCTACGATCACACATTTCTTAAGAAAACTCACATAAGGTTTTTCAACTCTTACCCTTCCATTTGAGTTCTCTTTCTTCTGCCTGTCTTGTGCCCTCCTTCCTAAGTCTAATGGTCTATGGTAAGGTTGCCAGGAATATATACGATTCTTATAGATAAATCTCCATAAAATATATGGCTATGCATTTTTGGACCCCTGCCCTTGTAATAGATGTTCCATGCAACTGTTTCTAGAAGATTTGATATGTTTTAGCCTAGCACAGTGCCTTGCACATAGTGAACATTCAACAAATGTTTGTAGAATGAACCAGTGAGTATACCAATCTCTGGCATGCCATCAAAACCCCTTGTCTAAGGGGTGTCAGGCTAATGTATACATGGGCAGAAAACTCAGCAAATGTCAGCAGGCTAATAATCACTTGGTCTATCAATGCAGGGAATTTACGTATACAGATATTTCCTTTGATGAACCTTAAAAACACCTATTTAGAAAAATTAAACATCAGAACAAATATGGTGAACATGCATGGGTTTTGATCAAAGGCCTGGCTTCTAGTCTTAGGTTGGCCACTTACCTCAATTTTTGAGCTCCAGTTTATTCACATGACAACAGGCTTAGTAATAGCTCCCTCACATAGTTATTGCGGGATCCAATGAGATAATGTCTGCATAATGCCCTTTGACATATAAGAGGCACTTTATCAATGCCACTTTTCTCTTTTTCTCATAAATCATGAGGGTCACATTCAAGTTTGACTTTTTAAAAATAGACAAACCACTGAATTGATTCAGATGTCAAATGCTCTATAAGCATATTACAAATTTGGAAACGTAAAAAAATGTTACTTTAAAACTTTTATTTTGGGCCTGGCTAGTGTGACTCAGTGGTTGAGCATCTACCCATGAACCAAGAGGTCACTGGCTCAATTTCCAGTCAGGCCACTAGCCCAGGTTGCAGGCGTAAACCTCAGTAGCGGGCATGCAGGAGGCATCCAATCGATGTTTCTCCCTCATCAATGTTCCTCTCTATCTCTAATCTGGGCAGAAATGGACTCTGATGAATTGGAATATTTCTGACATATATTCCTTCCAATAAATTCTAAGCTAGACTCTTCAAAAAATGAAAAAAGAACAAGGTATGGTCACTTCTGTCAGGAGTCCAGTCTAGAGAGGTGAGGGGCACACAGGTGAACATTAACAGAACTGAGTAAATAAACGGTCATATAGAAGTATGAGCAGGACAGGGGAAAGTTTATGGGTGGAAGCCACCATGGTTGGGAGAATTGCAGATGGTGTCTCAGATGTTGCAGCATTTGAGCTACTCTAGAAATTCATTTAGACTTTTTTTAGCTGCTTACAAATGTTGGAGGTGAATATGTCATTTATTTCAGGCCTCAGGATAGCTTTGCTTTTGACCTTGAAATGCTCAGGGGCCGCCCTGACCATCCATGTGCTTTAGGCCTTTCTATAGTCCCATCTCTCTGTTCTAGACTCTACTTTGACACAGCCCTGTACTGGTGGTTATGGTTTATAAGTCCTACTTTCATAAGTTTTACTCTTCAGCCCTAACCCTAGATAAATCTCATTTACTTGTCATCTATCCCTGGGATATGGCAACTCAGTGATATTAGCACAAATCCTGGGCTGGGAAGGTCTTGCTCTTACAGAGTTAAATTAACTGAAGTGACTCAGGAAAATAGCATCAAGGGATAAGAAGCCAAGAGCTGAGAGCTAGTGCTTAATGATAATATTAGAAACAATAATAATTTGAGAAGGAGACTATTCCAAGTGCCTACTATGTCCTAGGCAAAAATCCATACTTCTCAATAAATTCTTATAATTCCACAAGACAATTATTATCTGGACAGAGATTGGTTTAAGAAAAGGAATAGGGGAGGAAGCAAAGTAAGGAGGAAGGAAGGCTGAGATCACTGAGGAGGCATTGGAGTCTGTCTCTTTGGTCCATCTTCTGATAGTCAAATTTCCCTCCAGTATTTAATGACTTCACTGACTCAGTATATGAGTAGAATGCTTTAGTTTTCAGTGTGGTGTAAAAGTTCAGGTGTTTTCAAATGCATCCTAACGCATGCTGCTCAAAGGGTTAGGCTCATAAAACAGGCAAATCTAAGATTAGGAGTAATTCTGAATCAATCACTCAATGATGTTGTCAAGGACCCAGTTTCTCTCTCTCTCTCTCTCTCTCTCTCTCTCTCTCTCTCTCTCTCTCTCTCTCTCTCGTAGGGTCAGCTTCATTCTATTTCTGGCTGCCATCATGAAACCAAAGATGGCTGTAGCAAATCTAAGCCTCACATCTACATCCTGCACAGTCCAGAAAGAGACAGAACATTTCTTCCAGAAACTTCCCCAGAAGTCCCTAGATTTTTTTCTCTGCCCCACTGACCTAAATTTGTCACATTTCTTTTTTTAAAACCAAACTCTGTCCAGATTATCTAGAGATAGTACATGAGCAGACAGGTTAAGTCTGGGTTATGTGAACCAGTCCCTATACTGAAGAAAATCAGATTGTCTTGATTGGCATATACTAACCTGTGTCCACTCTTTACCTGAGGATACTGTCATCATTTCCCAGAAGCCATGAGCTTTGAGGTGGAAGCACATAGAAAGGAGTCAGAGGAAAGTAATCTCTGTTTAGACCACCAACAACCAGTGTCCTCGCACAGAAAATGAATCACGAGAATCTAAGAAAATACTTAATGGATCAATACTCTTGATAAAACTGAAGGGTAAGTCTAGCTCTGAGAAAAATATATTAACTCCTTTTACATGTCTATTAATGTATTGCTGTAGTATATGCTTTTTATATATGTTGTCTGATTGTTAGAAGAATACATTTTGATTTCTCTTTAGATTTTTCCTAGCAATTGGTTTCATTTTTGTTTTGAAAGCAATTGTCACTCACTCATTTGACAAATCTTTTCGAACACCTAGTGTGTATATGATATTGTGCAGGGCCATTGAAGAGTTTATAATCCAGAGGGTTTCAAAATATATGTTTTTAAGTAAAGAATTTAAAGCAGTATTGATACATGCTTAATGTAAGTACAAAGAAACTTAAAAATCCAGAGTAGACAGATAATTTCTAGCCATATATCTAGGCAAGAAAAATATGGGATGGCAATCTTTTTAAACCTGCACAGTAACCAATTAAAACACTCATTGGCAAGTGTGATATATTTAATCTCATATGACTGAAGGGCTTAGCTTGATTAGAAATTTTGAATTCGACCCTCTTAGAGAATAGTGTGTAGGGGAAATGCATATGAAGTAGTTATAGCGAGTGGATATATTAGTCAGGATCCAACTAGTAAAACAAAAACCATTCTTTGTATTTAAAAACAATAAATTTGAGTGTCATCCTAAGTGAAATAGGTCATATAGAAAAGGATAAGAACCATATGATTTCACTTATATGTTGGAAATAAAACAGAAAGTAACGAACAAAACAAAACACTCATAGACACAGACAACAGCATGGTGATTACCAGAGGGGAGGGAGTGATGGTAGGGGAAGATTAATAGGGTAAAGGGGTTAAACGTTGGCGATAGCAGACTAGACTTGGAATGGTGAGCATACATGCAGTATACAAATGATGTATTAAAGCAGTGTACCTTTAAAACTTGTACCATCTTATTAAGCAATATTAACCCCAATAAGTTTAATTTAAAATGACTAAATTTTGTAGAAACACTGTTTACACAGGAAATGAAAAATCTGAAAGACAAACATAGACAGTAATCCAACCTGCAAATGAGCACAATGGGAGGTTACTGCTACCCTCAGGAGAGAGGGCCAGAGGGCAAATGTGGGTTAACAGAGACCAGAGGCCTGGGGTACTCAGCCAAATCTGAACATAAAAAAAAAAATACTAATCAGGAGGACCTTGAACCAAGGAAAATATTTAATTCTTTCCGGATATGCTACCTGAGGCAAGGAGATGGGAGAAATACCCCAGCTTCTTTCCTCTCCCTCTCCAGTCTCATTCTGATACCCCCTTCCTGCTGGCCCAACCCTTCCAGAATTCAGCTGATAAGGCACTTGCCACTTGTGATATACAAAAGAACAGGGAAAACTTGGGGAGTTGAGGAACAGACCCCAGAGTAAATAGGCCCAGGAATGGCATGGTGGGAAAATGCAAGAATGCCACCAAGTCTGCCAATAGTGCCCCATCTAACAGGTGAGGCCACCTGGTGGATCTAAAGAGGATGAAGGCAGAGATGGGTCATCATGCTGAGATGCTGCATGTGTAGATTGGAGTGAAGTAGAGATGAGGTCAAGAAAAAGTCCCTCAGTAATTAAGCAAATGAAACAGCCACTGAGAAAGCAGATGACTCACTGAGAGAAGGAAGTTCACCACAGAGGAGCATGGAACCAGAGCCAGAAGCCTGCCAATCTCACAGAAACAGTGGTCCAAACACCAGAGTCATTGCCCACTTTTATGCGCTCCCTACCTTACTGTAGGCTGACTTTTCATTTCTGGGTCAAAATATGAAAACATCTACTATATACACTTAATTACATATTTAGGGAGTCAGAATAGGTGACGTTTTCGTGTCCTAGTTTTCCACGAAATCAAACCAAGACTCCATTTCTCATTTAGTGCATAATCTTTGATCCCCAAAATCGCTTTTCTAGCTTAGCAAGAGAGCACAGTTTTTAAATACAGTTGGAGTATTAAGCTCAATCCAAAAGGCCCTATTGTATTGTCTAATTCTGGCCATATTTCATAAAAATGGATACCACAAATACAGTGGGGAGAATGGACTAGAGCAACAGCAGATGATGCCATGTCTATAAAACAACCCAAGGGAATACAAATGAGTTCACATATCAGTGTCTGAACCCCAACAATCTAACAGCTGTGTGCCTTCTCATCCTTGTCCTTGCCTAATCACTCCAGCCCCTTCTTTATTTCTTATCACTCTGGTGATTTTGAGCCTCATTCCAAAGACTAGTCTATTTCAACAGATTCGTTCAAATGACAATGCTTGCTATAACATCTTCAGAGAAGATTAATGCTGCTTCAAAACAATAACACTGCTCTGGGGGTGATTGTAACTACCTAATAATAGATCAACCATATGACTGACTACACACCCAAATCTCCTCTGATGTCAGTAAAACAAAGAGGAAAAAAAAAAAAAAACAGCCTCTTCACTCTATATTTCATATGCTATAACTCATATGAAACGAAACTCCTATTTATTCATCTCTTTTAGTAGCATGCATTTTTAAGTTGTCTGCTCTGTCCATGGTTTATAAATTATTTTAAACTCTTACATTACTGCTCCAAAATATGAATGTATGTGTTAATATCACAGGCGAGGATTCTGCTGCTGATAATATGGAAAATTTAACTAGCTTATAAATGTTAAAATGTAAAAGCAAAGGAAGTCCTGCTATTCATCTTCTCTGCAATATTCAGACATTCATGAAATTGAAAGTTAATGTACCAGGGACTTTCATTATCTGACCCATTCCATCCTATCTATTAGATTCTCAAAGCACTGGAGACAGAGGACCAATATGTCACCAACACAGGACTGGAAAGGTCACAAAAACGGAGCATCAATAAAGCACTACTTCTGAATTAAATTTCACAGTGCTCAGCAGAAATATGCTCCACGGACTAAGAGTATTTGTAAGAATGGAACTGATAGCTAGACACAACTTGAAGAAAATAGAGAAGTATGTCTTAATGTTTAAAAAACCTGTTAAAGATATATATATATATATATATATATATATATATATATATATATATATATATATGATATTATTGCATATGCCTAATGTGGAAGAAAAAATAACTGCATTGGAACCACAACAAAGTTTATAGTCACAGAACTCACTAGCAAAAGATACAGTTCTATTAAATGACTGTTCTTTCCTTCCTTAAGCATTCAGCAGAATACTATACAGGACTTTACATCAAAGTGACTTTTCCATAAATCACAGTCTAATTAATGCTATACCTGTGAGTTTATCATGGTATTTGCTATTTTTACTGTCTAAAATATATCCTCTTACTAAGAATTAATTCACTAAAATCCATGACAGCTATTAGCTCTCTATATTTTGAATAATTCGAAATACTCAATTATTCAACAAGTATATATTTGAGATTTACTTTTAATACCATAATTGTAACTGGGTGCCAGGAAGGTAAAGAGATTAAGTACTAAATGGGGCTTTCCTTTAAATTATCTGCAGATACAGGAAAATAAATAAAAAGACAAAGAGCAACCCTGCCTAGGCTGAGTGGCCAGTGGGCCAATTAAAGGCACAGGAGGTCCCAAGAAGGAACAACTGCCAAGTCCTGATAGGGATGGATTGCCAACCAGTGGTTCCAAGACCTTAGGATTTCCGTTTCAAAGAAGTTGAGAGACTGGCATTGAGGTGCCTTTTTTTTTTTTTTTTTATTAAAAACAACAATCCTGCTATTTAAAGTCATTATCACTTTATTTCTAAAATGGACATCTTAACACTAAAATTTTGAGAGAACATCTGAGAATAAAAGTTATTAAATAAATTGAGCTTAGTTACCAGTTCACTAATTATTATCGGTTTCTTTAACTTTGGTGGAAATTCTTCTGCATATTGGATGTGGGAGCCTTTGGTTAATTCTAAGTGCTAAGTGTACACTGCAATACAGATGTGGCACAAGACAGCCTTCTGGGCCACAGGAGTCAAGAGACAGAGCGATGTATATTGATGTGATAAAGTAATTAGGTGGGGGACAGTATTCATTATGCAGCAGACTAAATACAGAAGTAATTGGAGTGACTAGAGAGTAGAGTGATCTTGGTCTGGGGAGGGGTGTGACTCAGCTGAAGAGGAGAAGAGAAGGGACAGGTAAGCAGAAGGGAACCTCACGGTCAATGGAAGGGGAAGAATTAAGGTGAATGGGGTTGGCCCTCAGGAGACCAGGCAGACTGCGGGGGCCAGTTGTATGTGGTAGAATATTGGGGGAATTCTCCTAAATGCACTCTTGTCAGTAAAATCAATCAGAGTTAAGTACACATAAAAAGATGAGGAAATTCACGTCTTTTTTATGAATCTGTCAATGAAGGAAACAAATGTCAGTTTAGATAATAATATAAAGTAAAATTAAATATGAACATTCACTCTTGTCCCTAATATCTTAAAAAAGAATTTGGTAGTCATGGCTTTTAAAAAACATAACACTCTTAAGAAAGTGAGAAAAATGTTAAAATAAAGTTCAATTTACTTTTATATTTAAACTATTTTTATAAGCCCCACAGACAGTAATCAGCAATCAATCCCTTTTATTCAGGGGATGATTTTTCTTATCTTCTTTACATGACTGAGTTATTTTCTCAATCCCTTGCTTTTTCTATCACATCACACAATCCAACTTTAAATATTCTAGTATTAGGACACAGATAATACAATTTACACTAAAATAAGAAAAAAAAATAAAGACAATATAACTTCTTGAAAAAATGTGGAATAAGATTATGACTTGTAGATTTCAATAAAATCTTGGTTTTCTAAAATAAAGGAAGAAGTAGCCAGATGTTCAACCAAATCAAAAAGGTATTGCTCCAACAGCTCAAATATCACTGATTCCTTAAATGTCCTGGTGTATTACAAAAGAATTTTTGGTTGAAAAATTTCAGTGTGTACAGTCAGTCACTGCTATCATTAATGATCACCATTCCTTTCTAGATCACTCTTTATAATTCAGCTGCTTAAAATACTCTGAACCATCCACCAAGTTTCCCCTCAGCCATCGCTGGGAATGAAGATTTTGTACAATATTTTAAAAATAACTCCTCTGTTTCCCTGAACACACGGCTGCTGCATTTCCGAAGCCTACAGGTCTGCTTTAAATTCAAAGGGAATCCACAGATCTTGACAGAAAGGACCCTAGAGAGGGCTTGTCCAATTGACAACAGAGAATCCAATAAGTCTTTTCATCTTAAGCTCTGAGATGTTATGTTATGTTGGGAGGAAAACAGGAGCAAAGGGAATGCTAATAGTTTGAGCAGGTTTGGGGTGAAAAGTCTCTTGTTTTTGCTGCTCCTCACCATTCACATATGCTCAAATTCATCACCAAAACCTTCAAGTTAATAGGTGAATTAGTTGCACAAATGGGGACCAGAAGGTAGGGCTTGATGATCTGACTGACCTATCTTCTCCTTAGATTTGGAGTATTTGATATCTTTGTTCCATACTGAATAGATTATTTTTAAGCTTAAAAGAGTTTATATTCAACTTTGATTTCTTTTGTGACTTATGGTTGTTTATATAACAACTAGAGGCCCAGTGCACAAAATTCATGCACTCAGGGGTTCCTCAGCCCAGCCTGCACCCTCTTGCAGTTTGGGACCCCTTGGAGGATGTCCACCTGCCAGCTTAGGCCCACTCCCCATGGATGGACACCCATCTCACAGTCCAGGACCCCTAGCTCCTTACAACCTGCCTCCAGGCTGCTCCTTACTGCTCAGCTCGCTGCTTCTTAGCACTGCTGTGGAGGTGAGAGAGGCTCCCGCCACCACCACTGCGCTCACCAGCCATGAGCCTGCTTCTGGCTGAATGACTCTCCCCTTGTGGGAGCACACTGACCACCAGGAGGCAGCTCCTCCATTGAGCGTCTGCCTCCTGGTGTTCAGTGGGCATCATAGTGACTGGTCGTTCTGCCAATTGTTCTGCCTTTTGGTCAATTTGCATATTAGAGTTTTATTATATAGGATGAGCTGTTAGTCAGATCTAGATATTTTAACTTCATTCTCACACCAGAACAAAAAAGAAAATTTTCTACATTTCTACAAAAGCTTCTATTCCTTTTACATATGCTGGAGGGTAAAGGTTTTGTGTTGGTAAGTTATATATAACATTGTACTTCAATTATTCTTGTTTGTGGACCTTAGATTTCTTTGAGAAAAGTGCATTGTAAAGGTAACAATAGGGGGAGAAAACCTGCCTCGCAAGAACCTATTTAACATCTTTCCTATTACTATTCTCAGTGACTATGACTATGGTTTAATTAGATCTCTCTGACAACATTCATTACAGAAAATCCTGGCTTAGTGAAAAAAATAAATAAACTGAGCTCATTATAACCTATTTATTATTTTGCTTTTAAGGAAATAGAATGATTTTTAAAAATATATTTTATTGATTTTTTTATAGAGAAGAAGGGAGAGGGATAGAGAGTTAGAAACATGGATGAGAGAGAAACATTGATCAGCTGCCTCCTGCACACTCTCAACTGGGGATATGCCCGCAACCCAGGTACATGCCCTTGACCAGAATCGAACCTGGGACCCTTCAGTCCACAGGCTGACACCCTATCTGCTGAGCCAAACTGGTCAGGGTTACAATGTTTTTTTGTGGCAAGCCGGCATGGCCATGGCATACTCAGCCCCATGGCCCCTTATGTGTCATGCCAGCTCAGCCAGGTTCAGTGACCCTGAAAGGGGGGCGGTGAAGAATTGAGAAAAGAAAAGACAAGAGAATGAGCTGGGTCTGGGTGGGATGCTGCTCCCGAATGGAGAGACAGTGCCTCGGACTACAAGCTGTGTCTTTATTTTATAGCCAGATTCCACAAGGCAAAGTAAGGGCGTGGTCAAGATGTTTACAACATTCTCATAGGTTTCAATCCTACGTGCACCTGAACTCTCTCAAGCCCACATCACTCAGGCATGTGGGGCCACGTGTTTGGACCACAGGTTCAAGTTTACAAGGATAGCTGTTGGCTATGATTGTGCTGGGAGGGCTCTGCCCTCCAAGCTGGGACTTGCACGTGGACATAAGAGGACTGTGCCTTCTCATTAGTCTGAGGCTTAAACCTGTCCAAACACTGTAGCTGCTCTCCACATTTTTTCCCTTTTTCTTTCCCTTATCTAGAAGACACCAATGAAAATGCAACATGTAGTAAATAGGGAGCAAATGGCCCAGCCGCATGGCTCAGTGCTTGAACATCCACCTAGGAACCAGAGGTCACAGTTCAATCCCCGGTCAGGGCACAGGCCTGGGTTGTGGGCTAGATCACCAGTTCGGGGCATGCAGGAGGCAGCCAATCAATGATTCTCTCCCATCATTGATGTTTCTATATCTCTTTCCCTCTCCTTACCTCTCTGAAGTCAATAAAAATATATTTTTTAAAAAGCAAACAAATGAAAGTAGGTGGTGAACAAATCAGCAAAGTCCACCGATGTGCCTGTCTTTATGGCATCCTCCTCCATTAAATGAGATAAAAGTATAAGTGCAAAGAGCTTATTAAGCAGAAGTAGAGTACAAAGAGACTCTCCAGGCACTCTTATCTCCTTTCTCTCCATCCCCATAGCCACTGTTCTAAATTTTCTCTATTTATAAATAAACTATTTAAAAATCATCTTTAACCCACAGATCACTTTGACTTCCCTCTTGCAAGCAATCCACTCTCCATCCAGCTTCTAGAAAGAGCCACCTCAAATGCAAATTTCATTTTATCTTATACTTAAAACTCTTCAATGGTGTCCCATTACTTATAAAATAATGAATCCATTTATAACAGAGCAACCAAGCTCCCCCCTCTCCTTATCTGGCATCTATGTAGATTATCAACCCTATTATGTTTAATCTCTTGTTTCTGGAACAGCTCACCATTACCCAAAGTCCTACCTGCCCAAGCAGAACTATCTGAAGTTCCTTAGAATAAGAATCTCCAGGTAGTCTCACACCTCTGAGCAACTGTCATTACCTGCAGTGTGCTCATCTCCAATCTCATCCAAGTGGATGCAGAACATTCAGAAGTCATAGGGCTCTTGGTGGACCACGAGAAAATGTTGCCCTATTGATCTATATGGACACTCACACACATCCTATATAATAAAAGGGTAATATGCAAATAGACTGAATGGCAGAATGAATGGTATGCCTGTGGTCCCTTGCTCTGCCCAGCCCCACCCTCCAGCAGACACCCCCACCCCAATAAGGGGTGGGCCTGGCCTGCAAACCATCTGTGGCCCCTCGCCTCAGCTGGCCCTGCCCTCAATTAGCCCCCTGCCTCAACTGGCCCACCCCAAATGGCCCCATCAGGGCAGGCTGGCAGGATCCAACCAGTGCAAGAATTCATGCACCAGGCCTCTGGTATTTTATACATATATATCTATATCTATATATAGATATAGATATCTAATATAATAAAAGAGAAACATGCAAATTTGACCGTTACCACCAGCCAATAAGAGCGGCTGTATGCAAATTAACCCAGCCAAGATGGAGGCTGGCAGGGCGGCTCTGCACTGGGAGCTTTCACGGCCGGCCGGCATAGCTGTGCCAGGTGTGTCAGCTCAGTGTGAGGGGGGGTCCGGCCTGGGGCCTCCTCAGGGCATCCAGGAGCAGCTGTCCTGGGTCTGCTGCCTGGCTCCGTCCCCTGCGGGCCTCCCCGGGGCATGCGGGAGCGTGGGGGCCTCTGCAGGATGTGTAGGAGCAGTCGTCCCGGGTCCGCAGCCTGGCTCTGTCCCGGGGGCCTCCTCAGGGGCGTGCGGGAGCACCAGTCCAGGGTCCGCTACCTTCATCCACCCCCCAGGGGCCTCCACAGGGCATGCGGGAGTGTCTGCTGCACAGTGCGGAGAGTCTGAAGCCAGTTCGCTGCTTGGCTCCACCCCAGGTGTGTTTGCTCAGCAGCAGGGCCCCACCGAGGGATCCTGCACCAGTGTCCGCCCCTGGCTTGCCACCCAGCTCTCTGCCAGGTGTGTTGCCTCAGCGGTGGGGGCCCACCAGGCGTGTGCAATCGTGGGCCCTCCAGTGGGAAACGTCCAGGCCTGCACTCACCAGCCCTCCCACCCCCCAGTGCATGAACCCTGAAGGGGCTGTGGACAGCCTGAAAATGGTCTTCAATCCCTCACCCCGGCTGGCCAGGCATGCCAAGCAGGTGGACATCCCCCCCGAGGTGTCCCAGACTGCAAGAGGGCACAGGCCAAGCTGAGAGACCCCCACCCTCCGAGTGCACAAATTTTTGTGCACCGGGCCCCTAGTATATATATAGATATATATATATATGGATATAGATACACACACACACACACACACACACACACACACACACACACACACACTGAGTGGCCAGATTATTATGACCACCTGATGTTTGTAGGCAAATTAGCTGTAATTTCAGAGGGCCAGACCATTATAAATAGGAAAGCAGGTTGTTTACCATGACAGTAGAAGTGATTTTTTCCTGAAGATATGGGTAAACAATGCTACTTAACAGTCTTTGAACGTGGGCAATATATATATAATATATATATATATATATGTATAATATATATATATATTATATATATATTCTAATAAAAGAGTGATATGCAAATTAACCATCTCTCTGGGATGCCTAAGCCACACCCACCAGCCAAGCCATGCCCACCAGCCAATCAGAGTGGCTGTATGCAAATTAACCCAGCCAAGATGGCAGCCAGCAGCCACGGAGCTGGAACAAGCAGGAGGCTTGCCACGGCGATGCAGGAAGCTAAGGTTCTTGTCTGCCTAGGCCAGCTATGGCCTCCGCTCCAGGCAACAAAGTTTCAATTATAGAAGATAAATAAACCCCAGAGACCTGCTTCTAGCCTTGGGCTCAAGGAAGTGCTGGGAGCCTGGGTTGTCAGGGGCAACCCAACCTGGGCTCCAGTTAAAGCAACAAAGTTTCAACTTTAGAAGTTAAATAAATTCCAAAAAGCTTTGCTGTAAAGAGCCATCAGCCACTCACCCAGGCTGGCCAGGTACCCCAGCAGGGACCCCCTGAAGAGGATGTGGCCATTCTGCAAACAGCCATCAGCCCCTCATCCAGACTGGCCAGGCACGCCAGCAGGTGGACATCCCCCAAGGGGTCCCAGACTGTGAGAGGGCACAGACCAGGCTGAGGAACCACCCCCCCCCCACAGTGCACAAATTTTTGTGCACTGGGCCTCTAATTTTATATATATATATATATATATATATATATATATATATATATATATAGAGAGAGAGAGAGAGAGAGAGAGAGAGAGAGAGAGAGAGAGGCCAGATTATTATGACCACCTGACGTTTGTAGGAAAATTAGCCATACACTGCATCATGTGGGATATGGAAGTTGAAAGCCTGTTTCAACACCTTTGCTGTCTGTAGTTACCAAGATAAAACATCTCCAAATTGCACAAGAACACAAGGATTGGTCAGTTGAGCATTGGAAAAAAGTCATGTGGTCTGATGAATCACGTTTCCAGTTGCATCATGCAGATGGCAAAGTGAGAATTTGGTGGAAACAGCATGAAAGCATGCACCCCACATGCATGAGTACAACCTTTCAAGCTGGTGGGTCAATGTTGTGGTTTGGGACATGTTTTCCTGGCATGATTTGGGCCCTTTGATTCATGTGGAACAACATCTGAATAGCACAACATACCTAAGTATTGTTGCTGATCAGGTTCATCCTATCATGTCGATGGCATATCCCAATGGAGATGGCTTCTTCCAATAAGACAATGCACCATGCCACGGTGCTCATATTGTGCAGAAGTGGTTTCAAGAACATGGGGGAGACTTTACCTTGCTTAGGTGGTCCCTACAATCACCAGATATCAATCTAATTGAGCATTTGTGGGACAAAGTTAAAAGAGCCATCAGGCAGCTGCTTCCACAACCATCAAATCTAGCAGAACTGGATAGTGCTATTCAACAGGCATGGTGTCAAATTCCTTGCATCACCTTTCAACATCTCATGGAATCAATGCCAAGAATCACTGCAGTACTGAAGGCAAAAGGTGGCCCAATGAAGTACTGATGGGGTGGTCATAATCTGGCCACTCAATACACACACACACACACACACACACACGCACACACACTAGAGGCCCAGTGCACAAAAATTTGTGCACTCAGGAGGGGTCCCTCAACCTGGCCTGTGCCCTCTCACAATCTGGGATCCCTCAGGGGAAGTCCACCTACTGGCTTAGGCCCGCTTCCTGGGGGATTGGGCCTAAGCTGGCAGTCAGACATCCCTCTGGCAGCCCGGGAGCCCTCTGGGGATATCCACTGGCCAGTGGGGAGCAGACCTAAGCTGCAGTCGGACATCCTTAGTGCTGCTGAGGAGGCAGGAGAGGCTCCCACCACCACCGCTGTACTGGCAGCCATCAGCCTGGCTTGTGGCTGAGCAGAGCTCCCTGTGGGAGTCCACTGACCACCAGGGGCAGCTCCTGCATTGATCATATGTCCCCTGGTGGTCAGTGTGTGTCATAGTGACCAGTAATTCTCAGTGGTTCTGCTGTTAGGGTCAATGTGCATATTACCCTTTTATTATATAGGATATAGATCCCACTTTCAAAGGCTGTTAAATTATGTTGTTTACCCATATCTTCAGAAAATAATCACTTCTACTGCCATGGTAAACAACCTGCTTCCTTATTTATAATGGTCTGGCCCTCTAGCAACTTCAGCGCAAAATTATAGCTAATTTGCCTACAATCGTCAGGTGGTCATAATAATCTGTCTACTCAGTGTGTGTGTGTGTGTGTGTGTGTGCCCTTTTACTTAGAGGAAAATTATCATCTACTAAATTTTAGCAAAAATTTCAGAAAAATAATTAGGGAAGTATTTGCCTCTCCCCATCTTAGGTATAATTGTGAGATCAGGTACAGAAAATAAGACTATGCCATGCATTAACTCTATTCCTTGTGAAATAAAAGACCAATAGTCTATTTTAACAGAATAACACTGTGTCCAAAGGGCCAAATCTGAGAACCACACATTTCCTCCTCCCATTCACAGGTACAGGTACAGGTGCCAGGTCACATAACAGAAAACTGTTGGGGGCAAGGGCTCAAATAATCAACTCACCACATTCACCCCATTGGGTTGAAGTATACATAGCCAGTTTATTGGAACTCTGAGAGTAACTAACCCCATTAGTGAACTACTTTAGATGTAAAGCAGTACTTTCTTTTGGCCTAAACTCACCTCTCTAAAGTTGTAAGGAGAGTTGGTACTCTTGTCATAACATCCAGGATTAGATGAACAAATTTGTGTTATTCATATTCATATTCCTACAGGGTTTAGTCTTTGACCAGAGATTCCTCAATCTTCATATTTAAAGGACTAAAGACTTGATGATTTAATCTGCCCTTCTCTGGCTCCTGCCCTTTGCATATTCTTGCTGTGGCTATGATATCCTCCTTTCAACAACTTCCTGCACTTTAAGGTCTTTAGCTTTCCTTCAATTTAAGGTTCGGTGATTAAAACTGCACAAAATCTCCCAGGTGTGGCCAAACCCTGTTTTTTGCTTGTTTCAAGGGCAGGGCTATGGTTTGTATTGGATTATGGGCCTACCTGTTAATTTCTTTGGTATTCTAGAAAAAGAATCTTCCCAGTCCATTTCTGGGACAAATGAAATTTAATTCAGTTCAACTAAAATATACTGATTGAGCAAAGACCATGAACTTAATACTCTCATAACTATATTAAACAATGGCCAAAATCCATCATTTTATAGGCTTAGTAGAGATTATAGCATAGAAATGATATTAGGGCTGGGTAGAATTTAAGAAATCAGCAATTCAAATAGTTTAAACAATTTTTAGAATCCTGGAAGCATTTTCTTCAAATGAAAGCTCATTGGAATGCTCAGCAAATAAAAGTTGAGCTGGTCTAGTCAAAGCAGTTGTTGCGGAAACAAAAATGCTTCCAGTGAGACTTTGCCACTAATGTTTATACACACATTGAACAGAACACAGAATTGTAAAAACTTCACTCAGTCTCATCATTTAATTTACAGGAAGGCAACTGAGATGACAAATCCAAGGTTCTAAGTGAGTTGGAAGATCAGGATTTCCTGACTCCTGATCTAATGCCCTTTTCCTTACATCCCTTGTATTTCCCTCTTGCTGAAATGCATCTAATGGTTTTTGCTCATGCCTTGCAGATGACATTCCTCTAGATTGGCTTCTTGAGTCTATCATTCACTATACCTTTATTTACTATTCCTCCAGCTCCCTTTCCTTCCTTCTTTCCTTCTTCCTTCCTGCCTTCCTCTTTCCTTGTAAATGTGTTTTTCACACTCTCCTGTATTTGTTTTACTTTCCAAGGCCTTAAGTTAGCAGGAACCTGACCTCAGGCTTCTAAGTTATGCTTCCACTCAATCAAACAAATCAATCTCTATTTACACTCGGAGCTAATTTGTCCTGAATGGATTCAGAATGCATTTTCTTGTGTAATTCCTTTAACCCAACTCATTTTCCTACATCCCTTTCCCTGATCAAGGAAGATGATCTGATTAGGGTTTCTGCTGAAAGCAGCCCTGTGGTCTCTAAAAGTCCCTTTGATACCTTTGCGGGTAGAGGATGATTGGCAGTAATAATATTCCCCATTCAGCTCCTTTGTAGACTGTGAGCAGAAGCTGGGGCTGTGGCAAAACCCACTGCTGCATGTTTTGAGAACTACCAAGGAAAAGCAACGCCCGAGCATACCTGGCAGCAGGAAGAGCATGGTCTTGATGGATGAGGATGCACATAACAGCTGATAGGACCATAATAACCCAACAGTGATAGCCCCAGATTTGCTATTGCAGGGCCATAACACGCTCTTCCCACATGGTCTTGATTATAAATGCAATATGACACACATGAATGACAAGCAAAGAAAGAACTTGGACCACTTTAATTTAGGAGTTGTCAACAGTTACAATGCAGAAAGTAAACATAAGAGATAAAGGGACCAGTCACTAGCTCAAAAATGGGAAAACTAATTCTTACCCCATTCTCATGATGCTTTGTTATTGAAGCCCATGACCTCCTTGGGGGTAAAGTATATGTGAGAACCATTAGTAGTATAGTTTGTAGCATTAGAGGCTCCCAAGATTGATGCTGACCTTTAAAATTGAGCCTACTGTGCTTGGCCTGATATTAGTTATATATCTTTTCCTTCCAGCTCTGCATTATCACAAATGATCATGCTGGTCATGCTAGGCATGGAAGATTACTTAACCACACTCTAGCAGGAGGGTCAAATGAGTGAAGGCTGGAGAGACAGTGAAAAGAGACTAGAAATTGCTCTAATATCCTAATCCAATGCATTGTGACTACTAAACTCAATAGGAATCTATTCACTGAAAGCAAAAACAACACAGGCCCACCATGGGGTCATCTGTATCTCTAATATGCACATTAACCATAGCAATATCACAACTATCGATGCACACATTTAAAAGACTTGTGGCATATTCTGTTCAAGTTCTATATTCCCTGAACAAAAATGTTGCCATGGAAACCTCTACCATAAGGCAGGTGTAGTTCTGCAAAGGACCATGGTCTGTGAAATCAGGTTCCCATGGCAACATTTTTGTTCAAAGCCTGAAGAATCTTAAATACATGTGCCAATACATATTATTAACCAGCAGGTTACACTGGTAGGATTAATAAAATTCAATATTTGTTCAACTAAAAGTTATAATCATGGTAAAAATAAATGAATTAGAACCAGTTCCTATGGATAGCTTATATAAACAGAGTTTGGAGTTATAACACTCCATCCACATGAATAAGTAAATATGTGTGAAGTATTAATAGATTAGTTTCTTTCATTAAATGCATAATACAAAAATCATCACAAAAATTATGGAAATTTAAAATTTGAAATGTCTTCACCTCATTATTCAGTGATGAAATTAACTCACTAAAACTTACCAAAGGAAATTAAGATCACACTATCCACCTGTAATAAAACTCATTATTATAGTGACCAAACAGCTAAAGGAAAAAAACATCAGGTTGATTTAACTATGTTATGTGAGCTCATGCTAATAAAATCTGTCCCTAGGGATATTTATGATAATTGCCATTTCTAGAGCCCCAGAGCACCCATATAAATATGCCAAGAACCATATTAAGAAAAGCTTTTCTCTTTATATTTTACAAATAATCCAGAAAGTAATCATCATTATAATAATATATTTTAGAAAATGTATAATGAAGATACACCACAGAATGCAAAAAAAAAAAGTTATTACATGAAGCTGCCTTAAGTTTCTAAAAGAAAAACTTACTCTTTATTACCATTTCACATCTTCTAGCCCCATAAAATTTCTAAGTAAAATTGATAAACACTGGAGTGCATTCTCTGTGAGGTCAGAGACTGGGTTTGGTTTGCACATCATTGCTCTGCACAGTGCCTGGAACGCATTAAACATCCAATAACTATGTTATTGAATGAATGAATGAATGAATGAATGAATGAATGAATGGAACATTTTCAATGGTGTCTTTCACAAAATCATATAAGTAAAATTTGGGTAATACAAATAAAATATTCCCATTGGTTCACAGTGTAAATTTAGAAAGGCATTATCATTAATTTTGTTTTGTAATTAATATGGCTCCTAAACCTTTAGCAATTTTACCTCCTCCTTTTTATGCTAGCAATTTTATCAAGTGGTTAATGACCTATAATCAAACATATAAATGCACCAGGAGAACTGAGCACATAAAGGACCTCTGGTGACCCTTTTAATAAAGAAAAGACTTATTTTTAAAAGTGCAATAAACCATTTCCTAGTTTACATGTTTCGTGCATTTTTCCCCATCTAATCTAATAAAAGCGTAATATTAAAATTGACCGTTTCTTCTGGATGCCTAAGCCACGCCCACTAGCCAATCAAAGCAACTGTATGCAAATTAGCCCAGCCAAGATGGCAGAGGCTGAAGCCCCAGAGAAGCCACATACTGGAGTCCAGCAGGGCAGACCTCTGCCTCGGGAGCGGGGGTGGTGGTGGGGGGAGAAGAGGGTCAGGAGGAGTGAGCTGGCCAGTGGCCACAGCATGGGGCAGGGGGAGCAAGCTGGACAGTGGCTGCAGCCACAGACGGGAGGAGCGAGCAGCCCCAAGACTGCAGCCTAGAATCGGCTAAGCCTCTGTGTGTGTGCTCTGCCATGGATTCCAGGAGGCAGCCAGGGGTGGGAGGAGCAAGACGGCCCCCACCCGGAGGTTGCAGCCTGGAAATCTATCAATCCCTTTCCAGGAAGAAGCCAAGGGGTGGGACCAGCCAGCCGGCCAGAGGCTGCGGCCTGGAAAGCGATTGGAAAGCAATCGGATGGCTGGGGCACATGCAGGGCTTAAGCCTCCCTGTGTGTGCCCCGGCCACCCAATCGCTTTCCAGGTGGAAGCTGAGGGGAGCCAGGAGATGGAGAGATGGGCAAGGGATGGAGGGAGTAGCAGCCAGGGAGAGTTTGGAGGGAAGTAACCAGGTGGGGGAGGGGTGGAACAGGATGGAGGGAAGAACTTTATAAAAGAGTCAGTGGACAGCAGAGTTAAAAAAAAAAAAAAAGAGGATGTATGAGTGAACTGTAGGGCCTATAATGAAAACCAAGTATAGTTGTGTACTGAGGACAGATTTTAAAAGTAGAAGTCAGAAAAGAAAAAAAGATAAATGATAGTGGATAATTATGCAGGTAGATAGGTATTAAAACAGTGGAAGTAAGTAGAGAAGAATGTATGGCAAAAGTAGAATGAAAGAAGAGGAGGGAAGAAAAGTTATAAAGGGGGAGCTGGTAGAGCTTAAAAGGAGAATGGGAAGAAGGAAGGAATGGGGGAGGGAATAAAGCAGGTCAGAGGGAGGAAGTGAATTAAAAAAATTAAAGTGAGAAGGAAGGAAAAGGGGAGGGTGGGCAGGGGTAAAGATAAAGGAAAGAAGGAATGTGGGAGGGGAAGGAGGGTAGTAGAAAAATGGGAAGAATGAGGATGGAACAGAAGTAGGAAATAAGGAGGAAAGAAAAGTTTATAAATGATGAGTCAGTAGGAAAAGTGTTACATAAAGGAGAAAAATTGTGTGAGAAGAGGAAGCCAATAAGGAAGTCAAATACAATTGTGCGTGAAGGGGATAAGATTAGAAAAGAAAGTTAATAGTGGTGACCAGGCCGGCAGGGGAGGGCAGTTAGGGGGATCAGGTAGGCAGGCAGGCAGAGTGGTTAGGGCAGGTAGGTAGGTTAGCAGTTATAAACCAGAGGTGCTAGATTGTGAGAGTCCCCAAGAACTCCATATTGGAGAGGGTGCAGGTCAGGCTGAGGGAGTACCTCCCCGCCCCCCCGTGCATGAATTTCGTGCACCAGGCCCCTAGTTTTTTTAATATTAATTTTTTTAGAGTGGCATATCTGTTAACACTTATTTATTGAACTCTGATCTCTTAAAAATGTTAAACCAAATTTCATAGAATTTCTCATAGGGCCTCAAAAATGCTAAACACTTAAATTCTTGCATTAGAATGATATTCTTAAGAGAGATCACTTTATCATAACATTTCAAAGCAATATGCCGATAGAGGCTTAAAGATACTGAATTCAAAAACTAGAAGACAAACCCAAGGTGTCCAGGATTCCAAGGCACATAAGTGTGAAAGATGGCCATGTGCTTCGCATTGTGGAAATCTGACTCTGAGGAATGGCTGTAGCCCTGTCTAGAGGTCCCTGCTGAGCTGAGGGGCCTTGGGTAAGTCACCATCCTCCCTGAACCTAAACTCTCTGATAAGTTAAAATGGAAATAATAGCAATTCCCAATGTTGAGGGGTTTTATAAGCATCAAAGAGATACTGTGTATTAATGCCCACCATAGAATTCTATTTTTCACTTTCACATATATACTAGTAAATATAAGTTTTTGTTGTTGTTATTGCTATTTGTCAAAATCCTTAAAGTAAAAAATAATCACAGTGCTCATAATTTTTTTTAAAAAGTAGCATCTAGCAGTCACCTATATCTACTTTCTTATAGCATCAAGCTCAATTCTGCTGGTGCCTAATTATTTTCTAAAAAGTAACTATCCAGGCAGGAGGTTGAAAGATTTATCAATGACATTTTAACCATAAAGAGTTATGATTCTATTTTGAGGGATTTATTTTGTTTTGTTTTGTTTTTAAACCACTGAGGTTAAACTCCAATAGTACCAATGAGTTAAGGAAATTCTAATAGCTCTCAATTTTAGGAATCTCTTCAGCCCTGGAAAAACTGGGGTTGGGGTCCATATGATACTCTAAAGAAATAGTTAGGAGGGTTAAAAGTCTACCAAAGTTTATTATAGGTCAAAAGCTTCTAGCATTTTTCAGAACTCCACCAAAGAAACACAAACGTGTTGAAAAAATCCAATAACTTTATTATTTCTATCATATCAGAGAGAAAAATAACAAAAAGAAATCAAGCACATAAAGAAATATGCAAATGATTCTTTAGGCCATATAGATGTTTTATTTATTTATTTATTCACCTGTTACCATAGGTAATTAGCAAGTTATTACTAAAGGAAGGGAGTAAATGGAACCACATATACAGCCTAATAAACTAGGGAGCTGAATCAAACATTCAGCCTGCTTTCCTAGGAAGCTATAGCATTCACAGTTTTCCCAGGAAACTGCTGCATCCTCTGTCTGTGGAGGGGACATAATTCCCAAAGTGGGCAGGAAAATCTGCCACCAGTCATTAGCAAGATACCAAGGAGGGATAAAAACCGTAGGGGGAATGCCTTTGTTCTGCACATGCTCAGTAGAAGACAAGGTGGCACAGGGGAAGGTAAGCACATGCGCAGCTGAAATCAGATGACAGCAGCACAATTTCGGGGCATAAGATATAGGAGGCCAAATGGCAACACCAAGGGGCGGAGTCTAGCCTGACAAAAGGATCAGACTGAATAAGGGCATGAAATTCCAGAAGATCAAAGGAAGGGATTGGTTAGGGGGAAGGCCCAGCACTAGCCCTAGAAAACCTAGGAAGTAGGTTGGACGGTTTGAAAGAAAGCCTGCTCCTCTGGAAAACCAAGAAAATACCTGGAGGATTATCAAAGTTCATGGGAGATTGCTACTAGAGCCTGCCCACCCTCTACATCCCCGTTGGTCTGTTATCTCCCTTCACCCCAATAAATCTTGCCACTACATCTAAGCCTCTCCTGCACTTATTCCCTTTGAAATTCTTTTCTCGCAACTGGGCAAGAGCCCATTTTCATGGACCACACACCCACTTACTGCAGTGTTTCTAATCCTTGGGACAGGGAGCTTGGGAAGTATGATTACTGGTTTTGCCAATCTTATGAAAAATTTAAATTTAAATTCTGCTCTACCTGGGTGACTTCTTATAACCAAGAGTTGATAAATAAATAAAAACATTCAAACTTCTCCCAGAGCAAACTCATGGGAGATTTTAAACCTCATAAGGTGGCATAACCACAAGGAACACAGAAATTTTGCAGTCGACATACCAAAATCATGTTTCAACCTGGTTACTGACCTTACATATGTTCCGAATTTACAGTAGGTATGGAAGTTAACACAAAATGGTAAATTGTCCATATATGGCATTTAAAAAATGAATGCTATAGATATATTTTTGGTTAATCCTTGCCTGAGGATATTTTTTTCCATTGATTTTTAGAGAATAGAAGGTAGGTAGGAGGGAAAAGGAAGAGAGAGAAAGAGAAACATTGATGTGAGAGAGACGAATCAATTGGTCGCTTTCTGCACATGTCCCCACTGGGGCTGGGATCAAACCTGCAACCCACGTATAAGTCCTGGACCAAGAATAGAACTGTAACCCTTTGATGTATGGCTGAGGCTCTAACCACTAAGAAACACTGGCCGGGGCTTAATGCTATATTTTTATGTGTTCTATTATATTAAGCAGCTTTTCAAGAAAAAAATGGTGATTTAAATTCATGTTTATTGTTCAAGAAAAAAACAATCTCTGAGATAATAATGACAATTTAAACAATGGTCCATCATACTCAAAATTGTAAGGCTGAAATTGGCAAGTATGGAAAAAATAGCACAATCTTTTAAAAACTCTTAAGAATAAAATCAGTTTCAGCAAAATAATATCACCTGTCATGCTAAATTAATGTTGTTAGTACCAGTTGGATTGATGGCATAAGTTGTGGTATTTACCACATGCGTTGGTTTAATCTTCTGTATAAGAGTTTTGTATATAGCAGTTCCTACGTAGTTTCAAGTTTGTAGATGCAGATATAGGGACAAATCTTCTATAATAAAAGCAAAACATGCAAATGTGACCGTTACCACCAGCCAATCAGAGTGGCTGTATGCAAATTAACCCAGCCAAGATTGAGGCCAACAGCCAATCAGAGTGGCTGTATGCAAATTAACCCAGCCCAGATGGAGGCCAACAGCCACGGAACTAAACCAAACCAAAGGGTTCTGTTGCAACTGCCTGCCTATGCTGGCAGTTGGAAGTGGCA